>PJEM01008565.1:0-81149 GCA_004023845.1 Helogale parvula | reverse complement strand
CAGATCTGTATCCGTGTGGATACTGGGTCTGGGGGGAAGCGTACAGATCTGTGTCCCTGTGGATACGTGAGTCTGGGGAAGAGCGCACAGATCTGTATCCATGTGGATACTGGGTCTGAGGGGGAAACGCACAGATCTGTACCCATGTGGATTCACGGGTCTGGGGAGGAGCACACAGATCTGTACACGTGTGGATACTGGGTCTGGGGGAAGTGCACAGATCTGTATCCGTGTGGATACTGGGTCTGGAGGGAAGTGCACAGATCTGTATCCGTGTGGATACTGGCTCTGGGGAGGAAGCGTACTGATCTGTATCCGTGTGGATACTGGGTCTGGGGGGAAGTGCACAGATCTGTACCTGTGTGGATACATGAGTCTGGGGGGAAGTGCACAGATCTGTACCCATGTGGCTACTGGGTCTGGGGGGGAGCGCACAGATCTGTATCTGTGTGGATACATGCATGAGTTAACGGTCCAGCTCCCATGGAGCCCAGGCGCACATCTGGACAGTGGCAGCAGCTCTCAGGAACTAGGAGGGCAGGACTTCCTCCCCCAGGCCTTCACCCAGAGCTGGCAGCCACAATGCCCTGTCCCAAGTCATCTTTGTTCACTAGATAACTGGGTGGGCCTGGGCTCCTGAGTTTCCCGGTATCGGTGGTGGCACGTCACCACCTCAGCAGCTCTCCTGCCAGCAGACAAGGACATCTCCAGCTTCAAGGTTTTCAGTATTTCAACAGTGACACCGTGTGGCAGATGACGACAGCCCAGGATTCCCCCGTGGACCAAGTAGATTTCTGGCCTTTCTCTCTTGATGTGACTCTTAGGATTGGGTAGGACCCTGAGATTCTTGCGATCGTGGGACAAGGACCCCAGAGGTGAAAGAAACATCTCTTTTCATAGACAAGATGTGGGCTCAGTCAGTCTGAATAGGAAAAGAAATTGTGACCATATGTTGTACTCCAAACTGCACATATTACGTAGACAGGTGACGGTGGAAGCCCAGTGCTGCAGGACAGGTACCTGCAGAGCACGGTGACAGAGGACAGGTTGTCTTCCTACAGGCATCATGGAACTGTGGTGAACAGTAATAGTAGGCGAGGACGTGAGGCGTCTTGCAAACAGATGCTCTCCAGTGACTGGCAGGCAGACCGGCAGTCAGCCGCGGAGAGCCCTGGGGACGGGGGGAGGAGACGGCTGCCCCCAGTTCCTAGGACATTGCAGCCCTGGGTGGCGTGAAAGGACAGTGACTAGAGAAAACAAGCCCCAGTCATCAAGGGGCAGGGGCAGGGCACGCTGTTAACACGAGGATCTCAGACGCGGAGTCTGAATCAGGGACACACATTACAATAAGCCCAGGTCCTGGTTCTTGGAATAGGAAATAAGAGACATTCACTTATTCGCTCAGCAAATATGGATTGAGACCTGCTCTCTGTATGCCAGATGCTATTCTAGACACTAGGCCTGTAGCGGCATACAAAATCCCTGCTCCCCGTGCATTTGCATTCTACCAGGGGTGATAGACTATAAATACAATGAAATATATAGCAGATGGTGATTAATGCAAGGAAGAATGAGAAAGCAGGGAAGAGAAGATAGGGTAGGATTAGGGCAGGACGTGGTTTTAGATGGGACGGCGGCGGAAGGCCAGAGGGAAGGGAGCAAAGACACAAAGGGAGTGAAGAAGTGAGCCATGTGGATATTGGGGAGCCAGGGCTCCAGACAGTGGGGACAGAGCACACGAGTGCACGGAGGCACGAGCGAAGTCGGTGTGTCCCGGCAAGCGCAGAGAGCCAGCAGGGCTGGGGTAGCCTGCGTGCCCGGGCGAGAGTGGAGCAGAGGTATCATGTTGTGGGGCATCTTCCTTGCACACTGTGTTAGGGACTGGCTTTCACTGCGAGGGGGAGGGGCCGCTGGAGGGCTTGGGGCACAGGTGTTGGGTGAGGCTGTGGGGCAGAAGCAGCAGACAGAGTAGCATGGGGACGACCCTGTGTTCACCGTGAAGTGAGTACAAAGTGGCTGGATTCTGCATGTATTGGGAGGTGGCGCTAACATGCGTCCTGATCAATTGGTGTGACGTCTGAGAGGAGAGGAAAGCCACAGCATGACCTCAGAAATACGGGCCCGATCTGGAAAAGGTCAGGCCTGCCTGAGCAGCATTACATGGTCATCCCCCCTGATGCCCACCCAGACAACAAGTGCCTGAAAGCAGGTGGTTGAATCCGGTCCCAAACTGTGAGGATGGAAGACAGCAAAGAAAGTCAAGTGATCACCACACCTTGATTTCAGATCCTTTAAGGTCAAGGGATCTCTGCCTCCAGGTGACACACCTGCTACTTGGGGTGGCACCAGTGTCCCCTGAGACTAGCAGCACGTAAGGGCCAGGTTGACCTGTTCTGCTTCCCACTTACTTGAACAGAGGAATAGATGTATTTAAGCACAGAGTGGGAATGCACGCTTTGTGAGGGTGCGTGCGCACAAGCCAAGGACGACCTCGCTTGCCTTCCCCATCTAGCCATAAATCAGCAATCTTAAGGGGCCACCAGACCGATGCCTTTCATCACGCTTCAGACACACACAATGGCTGAATTGTACTTCATACGGGCATTTTGGTCCAGCCCGCTCCCCACGTCTGCCCTGTGCCCCGTCCATCAGCGAAGCCATTTTTAGTGTGTTCATCTCTAGTGTGTCCGTCCCTGCCCGCCCCCTCCTTTCCCAAAAGTGAGCAGACACAGTATGGCCCCAGGTCTGTGCAACTTCAGCCTCTTTTTTGAGACCCTGTTGCTGGCTTCTCCTTTCATGCTTTGTAGGTGCTTAGGATCTTCATCCCTGTCTCCGCCCTGGAGTTCCCTTTAATGAGGATGCTCTTCAAAACAGCCCTGCAGAAAAATTCTCTATATGGTCTCCTTGTCGGTGACACCCCACCAGTTCTCAGAATAAAGCAACCCTCTTAAAAGATCTCCTCCCATTGCCCTAATGCACACTCACACACTCACACTCACATACACACACACACACACACACGTTCACATATCCCTCATGTCGAGTAGCTTGTGAAATCCAAGCTCCATCCCCCCAAACTCACGTTGACAGCCACGTTACAGCTACAATTCCCTCACAGGAACGGTCACCTCTGAGAAACCTAAGATTCTCCCCGCTGTGTCTTTGCAGAGGCTGAAAAGGTGAATCGGTCCATGAAGGTGCTTTGCTCCTGAGCTCCCCGGAGACGTACCTGCAACTATATTGGTATTCTCTGTGATTTTGGGTATGGTAAGTAGTCACCCTGTTATATCTAGAGGTTTATTTTTCATGAAATGCTGACAGTTTAGCCTCTCGCTGTATAACTGCATTCGAGGTTACCTGTCAAGAGTGACAGCGGTTCAAGAAAGCATGGAAATGACCCACCAGTTATCAGTGCTGTACCCTTGAAACTAATTTCAGCTAGCAATAGAAGATCAATACAAATAACAAGAGGTGGTTTAATCTCTTTAGGTGGGTTGTAACTCACATCACTGCACACGCGATACATACGTTCCTTGCAGACCCACTGTAACATGTGAGAAGTTCCAGAAAGAAATGCAGAGCATGAACAAAACAGTCCTGGGGAACAGAGAGAAAGGCAGCCATTCCACAGGCCAAAAAAAAATGTCCCTCCCAGACATGTGAGCCCCTGACACCTGTGTGGTCACGTCAGAGTTGAGTGACCCATCTTATTAAACTGTGCACGCAGCCACCCGCCCCTTCTCAGCTGCTGATGGAAGTAGCTGGTGAGCGGGGCTGAGTGTTGAAGCCGCTGCCGGCGCTGACTCGCTGGGGACAGTCCTGCATTGGTGCTGCTCCAAAGGCGCCAGCTCTCGGGTGGCCTTCTTCCCTGCACCAGCAAAATGTGCCTCTCTGCCACAGTGACCCAGGAGGAGACCGTGCGGGCTCAGTTACCTGGAAAACCAGCAGCCATTTTTCCCAATGGATGGGGTCCTTTCTTTTTACATAGTGCCATCAAGACTTTATGTGGAGCAGCGTACTTTCACGTCATATTTCCCATGACTTTCACATCCTGCTGTTGGCCGAGGAGGGTTTCAGAAAATTGTCAAAAGGTAGTTTGAAGATCATGAAATAAGTCAGATACAAAAGGACAAATATTGTATGATTCCCGTTGTATGGGGTGCATAGAATGGGAAAATCCATAGAGATGGAAAGCAGGATGGAAATTACCAGAGGCTGGGAGGAAGGTGGTGGCAAGTCATTGCTTACTGGGCACAGAGTTTCTCTTTAGGGGCGGAATCTTGGAACTAGACAGTGGTGACCATTGTATTACGTAATGGATATAATGAATACCACTGCAGCCTACACTTAAAATGATTCTGATGGCAGATTTTGTTTTATGTATGTGTTAACTGCACTAAAAAATACTCTGAAAAGGCTAGTCTGAAGAAATTAAGGCAAGATTTTCCCCTCCTACTCAATGAACAGCGGCTTTCTCTCCTGCCTCCCCAAACTAAATTATTAAAGAGTTTGTATCGTTACGCCGGAAAGGTTCAAAGGCTCGTATCATCAGATGATGAAGGCATTTATGGCCCTCCTTATGGGCTTGGAGCAAAGGTAGCTCAGGACTTTCCTCAGGATACAAATTTTATATGTATAAATTATTTAGCACCACAGGCTTCTAACGGAAAAGACCAGTTATTTGGCCAACCCATCCCCATCGGCGATATCTTTTTCTTGAGGGCCTCACTTTTAAATGAGTCTTCTGGGGCGTACCCGTGAATCTCTAAATAGTATGCCTTTTTTAAAAGTTTATTTAAAGAGAATAGAGACAACACAAGTGGGGAAGGAGCAGAGAGAGAGGGAGAGAGAGAGAATCCCAAGCAGGCTCCGCACGGTCAGCACAGAGCTCCACGTGGGGCTCAGACCCACAAAGCAATGAGATCATGACCTGAGCGAAAAGCAAGAGTTTGAGGTTTAACTGACTTAGCCACCCAGGCGCCCCTCTAACTAGTGTGCCTAACGTGATATTTCATGATGTATCCGCTGTAATGATTATCTGTAACTTCCTGCTGTGATAGATGGATGATAACTGCATTTGTACCACGTCCCCCTTCCTCTGCCCTTGGCCTCCCATTACAGTTATTTCTCTCTCCTTGGTTTGTGTCTGTAACTTCTGACTTAACCCTCCATGTCTTATCCAGACAGACAGTCCTCCCGGCTCCCCACCTGGGAGCTGGTAATACCCGTGGATTCCCTCTTCGCTTCGCTGTCCACTCCCCCACTCAGCCTCTGACATCTGCCCTCTCTCACGTTTCTTTCGTGTAGTCAGAGCCAGATAGCAGTGACGGTGGCTACATCTTTCATGATTTCTTTACAAGTTGATTGCAGAGGTGGACGCTCATAGATGGTCTTTACATTATTGTCATCACGTAATTATTGTTATCTGCAGAGACGCCGGGCGTGCCACAAGTATTCTTTCTCCAAAACTGTAATGCCGTAACCCCTCCGATACATGAAGAATAATCCCAAAATTTAGTTCAGGTGAATTCTCCTGCTTTATATCTGCCAACTCTAAAAGTCAAGGCACATTTGGTTAACTGCAGGTTTGGATTGCACCCGTCTTAGGGAGATGGGTTGCTGGTTGGTGTTCACTAGAGTGTCTGAGAGCCATACCTTTTCCCTTGTATTCTGCACCCTAATTATTTCCCAGGATTTTTCAATTTCAGTCTTGTTATCTGTTCATCATGTTCTCTTTATTCCAAGGACATATTTTGCAGAGCCCTCTGTGTTTCTGCTCCGAAATAAACCAGTTGTTTTCTGAGTCTGCTGCAAAAATGCCCCTTCCCTGAGCTCAACACACATCCACCATCTGTTTGTTTGAAGGTTATACCTGTTTGTTACATTTAGCACTACTTCCTATGGGATCGTTTGTTTCTGGGTTCTTTGTTTTTCTTCTCAGAGTGTTGAGAGAGGTCTTTTTTATGTTTGCATCTCTAGACACTCGATGGTCTACCCTTTTAAAATGGAGCCCTAAGGCCACTGCGAACACAGGGGAGTTGTTGGTTGGCAAGATTCACTTTAGGGTAAGAGAGCCGGAGAGCCTGTAATGGCCAGAATGGGGGGGAGTGGGGGTGTATGTCCACAGTGGTGCCCTGCTTCTCCCTAGAAACTCAATTCAATTATGTAAAGAAAATTTGATTTTGTTGTTGGTGTTTCCAGGCTCTGAAGTCATTCCCTGACCTTATGTGAAACAGTCCCCGCCCCCAGCGACTCGGTAGTTTATTAACCTATTGCATTTCCCTCATGACTCCTACCACCCTCGAAACTGTCTAACTGGTCTACTTGCTCATAGCTTGTTTCTCCATCTAGAACGTAAAGTCCATGAGAAAACAGCTCTTTTCTTTCTAGTTCACTGTTGCATCCTTAGTGCCTGGAACAGTATCTAACACAGAGTAGGTGCTCAGTAAGTATTGCTTGAATTAGTGAGTCATTCATCGATAAATAAAAATGAGATGTCTGGATTACTGCAATCTCGAGAAAAAATTTACATAAAGTTGCAAAATGGGGGTGGGGGGTTGCTTGATGTCATAGAAAATGGTGCCTGCTTAGTACTTTGTGATATTTCTTTTTGAAACAGGGAAAAGGCTAATCCTCAGGCACCAAATAAAACTAATGAAAACTTCTGGTTGGTGTCAACACTGCCAGTCGTGTCATAGGGTGGGTCATCTCTTCTTAAAGTAAGTGGAGCCCAAAAGGCACGACCCACTCAGTCCTCAGAGCTTCACCTTGGAAGACCCCCTCTTTATCTGTCCCACTTAAGGCACTAGCTGGGCTTTTGAAACAATTCAAGAAGGAAAACTTCACCACTAGAAGGCTGAGAAATAGGTACTAATATATCAGATTATTGGTTAGGGTTCTCATGGGCAGAAAATCTTTGGAATTTTGTAGAAAGACTTTTGATTTAAGAGTGCCTCTTAGGATGTGAATTTTTCACTCACTGCCTTATAAAAATAAGTACAGATTGTCCCCTCCATCCGAAAGTAGAGCATTCCTTTGAAAGTTTTTGTTATCTGAAATGATGTAAAACAGAAAAGCAATGCCCATTAATTTACTTGGAGACATTTTTTGAGCATTCCCAGACCCAAGCATTAATAACCTCCTTTAGGTTTCTCTGATATCTTAGGACACATCCAGCTAACGGATGCACAAAATAAATCAGGAAAAATCACAGATACTCACAAAGTTCAGAGCTTTGGAGCCTTGGTACCGAGATGCTGAGCTGAGTTCCTGGGGGCGGGGCTTGGCGAGGCCACCCTTGGTGCTCAGAGCACAGGCTGTCTCTCCAAGGGCTCGCTGCAAAGCAAATGCCAAGTGCTCTTTTCATTTCTTGACTTTTGTAAATTTTTTTGTAAAAGTGAAAATCCTCTTTAGATTTCTTTTGGTCAGTGCAGACGAGCACTAATGTGGGTCTTTCATAAAAGCAATGTTCAAGTACCTTGAACTTTCAAACAGTGGGAGATACCTGTATTTATTTAGAGACCAGGCACAGAGAAACAGCTTTGCTCTGACCCTGAGCCGCTGGCTGACCCATGTAATGAGACTGAGCGGTGAAGGTACCGAATGACTGGAAGGCAATCATCTTCTGACAGGGAGAGTGACACCTAGTACAGTCAGTTGTGGCCCGCCTTGCTTTGACTCCCTGCACACAAGTTTTATTCCAGGAAACAGCCCTCTTTATGTCAGTTCAACAAACATTTATTGATTGCGGTTACGCAATCTCTTTTCCATTCTCACAACTATCTTGGGGTTTTCATTTCCTGTTTCCATTTTAAGTGGCTCATTAATACCACTTGATTATGTGATTACCTCCTAAACACCCCCAAAGAGTAACATCTTTTTTTAAAAAAAAAGTCCCGCAGTTAAACTGTGGTTTATCTCCTAAGTGTGATTACCTCCTCAACACCCCCAAAGTGTAACATTTTTCTAAAAATCTCTCAGTTAAACTGTGGTACATCTAGACAATGGAATATCATTCAGCACTAAAAAGAAATGAGCCATGAAAAGACATAGAGGAACAATAAGTGCATTTTACAACAAAAGGAAGCCGGTTTGAAAAGGCTACATACTGTGTGATTCCAACTATGTGATATTCCGGAAAAGGCAAAAGTATGCTGACAGCAAAGAGATCAGTGGAAGCCAGGGGCTAGGGAGGAGGGGGTGTTGAATAGAGGGAACACAAAGGATTTTGAAGGCAGTAAAAATACTCTGTATGATACCATAGTGATAGACCTATCTTATTATACATTTGTTCTACCTCATAGACGGTACTACGCCCAGAATGACCTTCGTGTAAACCAGGGACTTTGCACAATAATGATGTGTCACTGGAGACTCGTGGGTTGTAACAAATGCACCTCTGTGGTGCCAGGATGTCCATGGCCGGGGAGGCTGTGCATGTGTGGGGACAGGGGGTACATAAGAAATCTCTACCTTCTGTTCGACTTTGCTGTGAACTATGGCTGTTCTAAAAAATAGTCTATTAAAAAAATCCCCAGTTCTCTCGAAGTCATCCTGCATCTGTAGATGTTTAGAACGTAGTAGCGAAAGAAAATATTACCTGTAGTCCATTTCATTTATTTCTCATTCAACTTCCTTCTGTAGAGATACACAAACGCATTGCAGATAGGCACCTGTGCCTGCCGAGGCTCGGTTCCCTGCTGATAGCCTGCTATGTGACTAAATTTGTGATTCTAACCTCTGGGCCAATGCACCTACAAGTACACAATGTAAGCCGCTGACCTCTGGTGAGTTACTGTGCAGACCCAGCCTTTCAAATGTGAAAAGCCTTTGAACTAGGAAAAAAAATAAGTAGTTGCTTCAAGCAGTGATTAATCAGTCAATAAGCCAGCTAACCCAAACAGGGACCACGTTACCAGGAAGAGAAATAAGCACTAGAAATTGGAAAATGGTATACCCGTTTTTACCCTGTGAGCTGAGACACATCCGAGAATTAACAGCACCAAGTGGTGGGACTCAAACACGCACTGGCAGACACTAAAATCAAAAGCCATATTTCTATAATATGGTATTATATCTGCTTAAAAGGAGGAGGACATTTCCCTAAATTTCATGTAACCAGAAATTGGCATTGTGACTTGGGTATTGCTGCATTTCCATAATTGATGGTGCGTGTGGAATTTGATACAACCCCGACCCTCCATCCCTTTCTCTGACTTAGCGTCTCATTGGTTCCCGGACCAACCGCGTGGAGCCTGACCCCAAGATGCCCGGCAATCAGGGTTTTCTGGGTTTGCAGGGTTTACAACAGAGTAATTCCACAGTATTCTTGCATGGGCCCTGGAAGAAGGACCTGTTTCTTCCAAATAAAGGTGGGAGTGGAGGCTCCAAGGTCATGTGACAGATTAAGGAAGAACCTCTAGATTTCTTTTTCTGGCACAGTACACACTCCATCCACAACCACTTACAATTCAGGAGGTTTCCTTAGGTTCTCTTAGCTGTAAGAAGCACAAACCCACTCAGAGCTTCTAATAACTGGGAGTAGGAATAAGCAGGGACAGGGGTCCACAGAGAACTTCTGTTAGAACCTAGAAAATCAGGGAAGTATAAACAGCCTCAGCAGAGCAAAACCTGGAGCATCTGGAGATTTCTGATGCAAGGATTTCCAGTCTGATTCAACTAGAAAAAGAAACACAAATCCTCTCTGAAGAATCCCTTCCTCAAAACTCCCATCTCAAAGAACTCCTGTGAACTCAAAGAAAACACACATGCACCACGCACACACCACAAAGAAGACATCGTTAGCGCCATTAGCAGAAATGTAGAGCCACTGGAACCTTCTACCTTACTGTTTGGAATGCAACAATGGTATAGTTCATTTCACTCAGGAATTTACCCAGGAGAAAAGAAAACATGTGGCCAGTGAAGGACTTGGATCCAAATGTTTGTTGCAACTTGATTCCTAACAGTCCCAAACTGGAAATAGCTCAAGTACCCTCCAAATAGATCAATGGGTAAACAAATTTCAATATAAGTATACAATGGAACACTACTTAACAATTAAAAAAAAGAAATGAATTACTGATAAATGCAATAGTATTATACTTCGTGAGAGAAGTCAGAAAAAAAGAATACATCCTATATGATTCCCTTTATGTGAAATTCTTGAGCAGGCAAAATCAATAGTCCATCGGAAAGCAGAACAGAGCTTGCTCTGGGCAGAGGTGGGTGGGGAATTAGCAATTAGTCCAGGGACATTTTGGTGTGATGGAAATATTCTTTATCAGGATTGTGGTGGTGATTCCACAAACGTACATTTCCCAAAACTTATCAAACTACATGCTTAAAATGCATTTTATTTGCATTTTATTATATCCAAACACACCACATAACATTATTTTAAAAAAGAAAAAAGTAAAGGGCACCTGGGTGGCTCAGTCAGTTGAGCGCCTGACGGTGGATTTCAGCTCAGGTCATGATCCCACAGTTGGTGAGTTCGAGCCCCGCATCAGGCTCTGCGCTGACTGCCCACCTACATGTGTGCGTGCGCTCTCTCTCTCTCAAAGTAAACTTTAAAAAGTACAAATGCTTTAAAATGAAGACAGATTCATTATTTTATACTTCCTGAGATAATGGATTGATAAGCCCTTTTTTCTCTTTCAGACTGATCACAGGTATTTGAGTTTGTAAGAAGGCTTGGTTTTGTTTTTGATTCACTGTTTTATTTCTTTGCTAGTTAATGTTAAGATTAGTGGCCTTTGATATAAATTATGAAAGGAACAGCTGACAGGAATAAGCCATTTCCTCAATAAACTATATATTAACCTCTTTGCTCTCAATTTTTTCCCTATTAATGTTTAGCTTTAGGGTGCAAAACAGCAAAACACAAATTATGAGTACAGTTCCTTGAGCAAAGAGAAACTATATATTTTCCAATTAAAAATGTGTATTATAGAGTCACTCAGATTGTACCATGGGTTTGGAAGGAGGTGGCATTTTTTCTATTTAATATGCTATGTAATTAATATTGGAAAGACACAGCGAGTTTGCTATGGCACTAATCAAAACACTTAAAAATTTTTAAATTCCTATGAATTCAAGGTGAATGCTTCATTATTAATAGGCAAACACATATCTACATTTATTTAGACTTTTGCCAGCAACAGTAAAGATGTTTCCTTGGTTTTATAACATAGGCTTCTCAGGTATGTTAATAGAAGTCTTATTACTATTGTATTTATTCTCTTTGGAACGTTGTCAGATTGATTTTTTTCAGGGGCAGCAGACAAGCAAATGTGTTTTGGTCATCAGTTCTTAATGGGTATCCAGAAATCCCACCTCCTGAGGGCAGGGTTGCCGCGTTACAAAGGCCAGTGTTTTACAAGTCTCTCTCAGAGCTGCCATGTCCTCACCCCAAAACATGTGCTCTTTTTTGTAAGTTTATTTATTTATTTGGGGTGGGGGAGAGAGAGAGAGAGAGAGAGAGAGAGAGAGAATCCCAAGCAGGCTTCGCACCGTCAGTGCAGAGCCCGATGCAGGGCTCAAACACACCCAACTGCTAGATCGTGACCTGAGCTGAAATCAAGAGACGCTTAACTGACTGACCCACCCAGGCACCCCCAAAACATGGACTCTTAGCCTCTGTACTACACCATTTCCAGACGTTTACAGCCAAGTTTAAGACGCGGGACCATTCCACATGAAATAATCAGTGCACATTCTGGCTTCACGTTCCCCTCTGTTCCCACAAACCCAACAGTCCTCCTGCTGCTCGATTTCCCACCAGCACACCCACCGCACCCAGTTTTCCTCCCCAGCCCGGTGTGGTGGGCACTCCCTCTGTCTGCCAGCGCTCTGGCTCCCTGGCTGCCAGAGGAGATGGAGAGACTGAGAGAGTTTGAGACCCTGAAAACGTGCACTCCCTACAGCTCAGTGACTCTTCACCAGCACTTGGGAACTACCCTGTGCTGTGGCATAGTTAGTGGCTCTTCTGGTTCTTCACATTCCTTTACGTTTCTGATGCTAAGCCCACTTTTGTGTACAAAAGAACACATTTCACATGAAGAAAAATGTAAGTTATCCTGATATTAGGGACCTTTATCCCCATCTAAGAATTTCTCTACATGTTTATTCTTTTCCTACCGTCTCACTCTCTCTTCAATTTTATTTCTTCCACTTGATGCTCTCTCTCCACAATTCTCTCTCTCCTTCCCTTTCTTGCTCTCAGAGTCTCTCCTGCTCTTTCCCGATGACTGACCGCCTCAAGTGTGCGATTGCCACACCTCCTCCCCGGTGTGTGGGCAGTGCCCTGCTCTCCACCTCAGTGGGGGTCCCTCCCCGTTTCCCTAAAGTGGGGCTTCCGGCCACCACTCTACTAAAACTGCTTTCCCTGAGGTCTTGAGCAAAGGACCAATGTCCAATCCGATGGCCTCTCCTTGGACCACGTGTTTCTCGGTCTGTCTCAATATTGCACACCCCGGTGACCACCAGTTCCTTCTTGCGCCTTTGCCTCTATGATGGGACTCTCTCCCGGTCCCCCTTTACCTTCCTGTTACCTTCTCAGGCTGCTTTCATTGTCTCGAACCTTCCTTCCTCCTCTCTCAGGTATATCCTCCAAAGGACCACCGTCTTCTCTCTCTCCTCCCTCACACAGCCTCCCTCCCCAAGATCATCAGCTTCCAACCCTGGAGATCCCAACACACCTGCCTCTCAAGGCTTTGCTGAGTCACCATGAACTAGTGATTTTAAGCATTGCCATTGCCCGTACCCTCTTCTTCCTCCTCACCTGTTTTGGTGACCGTCACTGACTTCTGCCGAAGAACTAAACGTCGCCTTGTGTTTTGGTGCAGACGTATCTCCTCAAGCCTGCAGACCATTAATACCAGTGTCTTCTTGCTAAGCAGCGGCAGAATGTCCATCAGCCCACAATGAAAGGGCTCATGAACACAGTCTATTGAGGTTACAGAGAGTGGTAACTGACCGTTCTACACTTGCGGGGACAAATTCAACTCACTCCATAAATCCTACACTCCCAATGGAATAGCCTCTGACATGTCAAGCGTCAGGTATTTCTGGTCCCCATCTCCGCCTCACGATTCTCTCACATTCTCAGTGCTGGAGCCTGCAAACAACATGCATCCTCAGTCTGACTTCCTTTCCCAAGGATGATGGCTGACTTCAGGCATCATTCCTTTTTGATCTGGGCTATTGCTACGGATTTTTAATTTACCCTTCGCCTATCTGAATGATGTTTTAACACGCTCTCTGATCCAAAATACCCAGTAATTCATCATGCTTTTCCCGCTGCTTCCTGACTCAATGGTCTGAACACACCTCGTGCTTTCCCTTCCCCTCATTTACGGAAGCTACTCCTCCTGTTCCGAATGTTCTTCCCCAAATTATACCTGGTGCAGTTGTGTTTACTTTTCGAAGCCCAGTCCAAATACACTTCTTCCAGGAAGTGTTAATGTCCTTGACAGTTTCATTAAGAATTCCTTTATGCCTATTCCATAGCCTTTATCATTGTCTGCCTTGTTTTACTATTGTTTTCATACATTTTTAAATAATTTTTTTTTAAATAAAATTTATTTCTTTTTGAGCGAGTGAGCATGAGTGGGGGAGGGGCAGAGAGCATCAGAGACACAGAATCTGAGACAAAATCTGAAACAGGCTCCAGGCTCTGAGCTATCGGCACAGAACCCGACACAGGACTTAAACTCATGAATGTGAGATCACGACCTGAGTCGAAGCCAGACGCTTAACTGACTGAGACACCCAGGCACCCAATTTTTATAAATGTCTTTACTCTTCTGTAAAATTTTATGACCCTGGAGGATATAGGGGCCACATGCTTTGTGTATATTTGTGTTCTCTGTGGCATTAAGCATAGCACCTTACCCATCATAAGAGTATGCTATAGTTTTCTTTTTTAATATTACCACTAACAGTATAATAGATTAAAAAATGTCCTATGGGAAAGAAGTATGGAAATTTTTTAAAATTCAGGTTAGTTACTATAGAGTACAGTCTTGGCTTCAAGAGTAGAACCCAGTGATTCATCTCTTACATATGAGTGCTCATCCCCCAAAATGCCCTTCTTAATGCCCATCATCCATTTAACCCATCCCCCGCCCACCTCCCTCCAGCAACCCTTAGTTTGTTCTCTGTAGTTAAGAGTCTCTTATGCTTTGCTTCTCTCTCTGTTTTTATCTTATTTTCTTTCCCTTCCTATGTTCACCTGTTGAGTTTCTCAAATTCCACATATGAGTGAAATCATATGATATCTGTCTTTCTCTGACTTATTTTACTTCCATAATATCCTCCAGTTCCACCCATGTTGTTGCAAATTGCAAGGTTTCATTCTTTTTCATTGCCAAGTAGTATTCCACTGAATATATAAACCACATCTTCTTTATCTGTTCATCAGTCAGTAGACATTTGGGCTCTTTCCATAATTTGGCTATTGTTAATAGCACTGCTATAAACATTGGGGTGCGTGTGCTCCTTTGAATCAGCAACTTGGTATCATTTGAATGAATACCTAGCAGTGCAGTTCCTGGGTCTTAGGGTAGTTCTATTTTTAATTTTTTGAGGAACCTCCACACTGTTTTCCAGAGTGACTGTACCAGTTTGCATTCCCACTAGCAGCACAGAAGAACTCACCTTTCTCCACATCTTCACCAACATCTATTTCCGAAGTTTTCAGTTTTAGCCACTCTGACAGGTGTGAGGTGATGTCTCATTGTGGGTTTGATTTGCATTTCTCTGATGATGAGTGATGTTGAGCATCTTTTCATGTATCTGTTGGTCATCTGGATAAGAAGCACAAACTCTTTAATTGTGTTCTTAACTTAAGAAGCACATAATTAACTGACTTCAAACCTTTTTATTATTCATTTTTCTAATGCTTATTTATTTATTTTGAGAGAGAAGGCACGAGCAGAGGAGGGACGGAGAGAGAGAATCCCAAGCAGGCTCTGTGCTGTAGTCAGTGCAAAGTCCAATAGAGACTCGATCTCATGAACCATGGGGTCATGACCTGAGCTGAAATCAGGAGTCAGACATTTGACCAACTAAGCCACCCAGGCACCCTTGACCTTTTTAAGCAGACACCTTTTGAGAAACCATTAAAATCCAACTTACATGGAGTTTCCAGAACCCATAAAGCCATTCATGAACTTCAGCTTAAAAACTATTTTTATTGTTTATTATTATTATTATTATTGTAAATATGGTCAGTTATCTCTCTAGAATAAGGGTTCAGGATGTCCCATGCCTGTGAAGGAACTGTTCTCTTCGGTTCCAGTGGAAAGGGAGACCCTTTCTTTGAGAAAAATGTCTGTCCCCTATTACCATACTGACTAACACAGAAACAGGAAGTCAGTCTGAGTACAGCTTTTCAAAAGTAGCATGTGCCCTGTGTGATCACCAATAATAGTTGCTGAAGGCACCGTGGGGAAACAGGTTTAAAAATAGCCGACACCCTAAAGAAGGAAAGCGATGAAGTCTAACAACCATCCTTCAAACCCATTTGAGCTGTTTGCTCCTCTTTTTCAGTGAGAAGTCTTCATATTTTACACAGCACTGGTTATATTGCCGGTATTCAAAAGTAATAAATAATAGTTAAGGAGATTAAAATGGCAAAGCTTTTACTTTTTGGTATTATTTACATAAATCAGACTCTTAATGCGAGTAGGGGCCTCTGTAGAAGGCTTTCAGATGTAGATGCACTGACTAGGGTTATTAGTGATATTTAAATGTTATTAGGCTAGTAATTCGATTTTCACAAGTGGAATGCAATATAGAAGGGATGCAAGATGCAATTATTAGGTATCCTGAAGCTAATTGCTTAGACAAGAGCAAATATTTCATTATCGGTTAAAATGATTACACATTCATTTCGGTAGTCTATTTTAGGACATTGCTGTTCCCATTTGCCTGGACTGAGGTACATATCTGCTTAAGGGATTTTTCAAATGTCCATATACAACTCAGAAGTGAGAAGTACATCAGCCTTTCTATTGATGGTATTTTTCTTCAATATTATTGTTTTTATTAATTAATATCTTCCATTTGCATAGGATTTGATCATTTGCAGAAAAATTTCATATACCATAACTATCTCATTTGCTCTTTTGCCTTTTGAGCTTGTTTTAGATTAAGAAACTAAAATTCAAGGTCCTATTGACTGATTCATATACTCCCCCCCTCAAATTCGTATATTGAAGCTTTAATCCCCAGTGTGACTATATTTGAATATAGGGTTTTAATAAGCAGGTAATCATGATTAAATGAGGTCATAAGGGTAGAGTCCTAATCTGATAAGATTGGTGCCTTACCCATAGAGGAAGAGAGAAGGGAGACCTTTCTCCCTCTCCTGGGCCCTGTGAGCACACAGCAAGAAAGTGGCCTCTACAGACCCAAGGAAGCGCCCACCGGATGCCAACCAGTTGGCTCCCTCACCTCAGACTTCCAGGCTTCCAAACTGTGGGAAAATTAATTTCTGTTGTTTAAGCCACCAGTCTATGGTGTTTTGTTATGACAACCAGAGCAGACAAATGCACAGGAGAGTTTGCTCCAAAATGTCATAAGTGGTAACACTGAGTACAGAACCTTGATCCCTGTCTTTATCCAGGGCTGTTCGCACCAAAACATACCACCTCTAGAGAAATCATCCGGCAGGTTGAGAGTGATTTATTTTTTGCTCAAATTGTAACATAAAGGGCAAGGAAGAAATCTGTACAAGCATGAAAAGGAAGAAATCAATGCATAGGAAAGAAAAGAATAAATATTTAACTGGATAAAATCCCATGGCCTTTGAGAGATGTTAATCTTCAAGTGTGGTTTTCCTTTATTTTAGTTTGTGGTTGGGGCATGTTTCACTTCTATCACATGAAGCTCTTGGTGCCCTGAGGTCTCCTATTAGACCCTTCCTGTCCTGAAACCCCACCCCAGGTGGGCTTCCTGCCTAGAATGGCAGCAGTTTCAGCCCTAGGAGTAATGCCAAGCTGGGAAACCATAGAGAAACTGTTCCTGATACAAAGAATAAGAAAAATCGTTTCAGGTCAAATATGAGGAGGCAGATTCAGTAGAACTGTGTTGCACTCATGTTTAGTCTGTCTTTATGAGAAATGGTAAACAGAGCTATCTGAAGTGTGTTAGTCAGAACAGAGCCTCTGAGATTGTAAGAAATATTTGCTTATCTTAAAAATGGCCCCCTGTATAATTTGACCTACTTCGCGTTTTTCAAATGTTTTTGGTTTGAGATGAGACAGGAGCCCTCCAAAGGAGTCCAGTCCCTCTTAACTTTTCCAGAAGGAATACAATTCTAATTTTCTCCTCCATTTTCAAATGTGCCTGCCGGGGCCACCCAACTCTTATTTGCACATATTTGTATCTATATTTTAAACTGTGCACACTCAAGTGTGTAAGAAACCTATTCTTGATTTTTTTAATAGCTCAATGGAGTTTCTATTTCATGGCCTCATTCTACCCAGTGGTAAACCTTGTCAGTTAAGGATTTTTTCCCTTAGCCTTCTTTTCCTTGAACTTAATTCGAAATGCTGGAGGATAACCCAGCATCATGGATGTCGCTAGCGAGTGTGGGGAACTGTGGGTGTGAAGGTTAGTCATGGCCATCGCCATGGGAAGCATGTGCTGAGGAAGGGCAGTCCCACATGACCCACTTAGGTACCAACTCATAGCACATTCTCCTCCCAACTGTGAGACCCTTTCATGTCAACCAGCCCTCTGCCCTCACTGGCACTTGCACCTGCCTGTGGCCCATGGATCTGGGAGCCTCGGGATGCTCTGCGCCTTCCATAAATTGGTGACACATGATTTATATCACATCTCAGTTCCCGGGTCTGTTTTCACATCTTTGCACATATAGGAGGCTCTCAGCACCCATCACCCGCCTCTGCTCCGCTCCTAAAACTGTCCTTTGGTGAGAAATGCCCACCAACATCTCTTCCTCTTGACTTTTGTCTCATGTGCTCCTCGGTCCCCCACCTTGGGGAATCTTTACTTACTTGTCCTGACCTACTGTCATTTCTGCAACACCACTGAATATTTAGGTCAACATCCTACTCTTGACATTCAGAAGATCCAAGCTCTTGCAATTCAGCCCTCTCCCATCTTTTTCCCTAAAGCTGTTTCTCTGCCAGGGTCTTCACATGTCTACTGTGACACTCAAAGGCTGAATCATGTATAATGAATTTTTCTAGTAAGGAGGTATGTGTGTCCTGCCTAGTTAATCCCCGAGTAGAGATTAGAAGGGATTGTGAGGATGGCACCAAATATATAGTCACTATATTCTCCTATCGCATATGCACATTTTAGGAATATAATTATTTCATTCCCTCCTTACCTGGCATCCTCTTCCAAACACACACACACACACACACGCACACACATCCACAATACTACCAAAAAGGTGTTCTAAGCGTACTTAGTCAAGAAGGGAAAAGAAAGGAAGTAATATTTATTAAATGTCTCCTCCATGTTCCAGGCTCTTTCTTAGCTGCTTTTCTATAAATTATGTCTTTTACTTTTACCAAGAAAGAAGAACTTGTTTTTACATGATCCCTAGGTACACTGTTCTTAGTTTTCCCTAGTCTACTTCTATCCCATAAAGAAATTCTAAGATTTTCTAGAATGTCCCTGTGAAAAGTTCTTTATCCCTCACCCTTCATGCTTTCATTTCCACTGTCCTTGTTGAAGTTTGTCGCCAAAATTGAGAGCAGACAGAAATTACCCGAAGAGGGCCCTATCCAGCCCCTTGGCCAAATCATCTGGAAGAGGCCAGGACACACCCAGCCTTGGGCCAGAGCCTATTCTGAGGTCACCGTGGATTCAGGTTAGATTCCGAAGCTACCTCAGTTGTCTGAGACAACCTGGCCTGAACATAGACCCGATTACAAAGCCAATGCAACTCTTAAGAATGTCCTCTGACCCTTGTGGTTTCATTCATTCAAAAAATATTTGGGCATCTACCATGTGCTCGATTGCAGAAGACATCACATGTATAATACCCACCCTTCAGGAGTTCTTTGACTCTTCACATGATCTCAGGTGTGTCTGTTTCCTATAAAAACAAACACAAACTTTAATCTACCAAATAATTACTTTCTTTGTTTTGAGAGACAGAGAGAGATAGGGAACAAGTGAAAGAGGGGCAGAAAGAGAGAGAGAGAGAGAAGCAGAGCTCACCCGATGCGGGGCTCAAACTCATGAACCATGAGATCATGACCTGAGCGCAAGTGCTTGACGACTGAGTCACCGGGGCACCTTACCAAATAATGGTTTTCAATGAAACACTGCCCCTCCCCCACCACACACACTAGGTACATTGAAATTTTTTCCTTTTTCTCCCACTAAATTAATTTGTTTTCTCATTAAAATTTGGATGAATTGCAAGTAGTTTTGATGTAACGTGAAAACATCTCAACTTTTTCTCATCCACTGTCCACTCTGGAGAGACTCAGGGAGTCTGTCTTACTGTTTCAGCCAAAGTAGGTCCAAAGGGTACTCATTGCCTTTGCTGGAGGACTTTCCATGAGACTTTCGGAGACTCTCTTTTAGATACTCCTTCCTCCTTCCCATCAATTTCCCTAAGCTCTTCGTTAGTTAATGAATAAATAAACACTAACATTATTGGAAATGAAGAACAGGACTGATGTTTATTAATGTGGCTGATGGCATTTTAATTCAAGCTTTGCTATTATAGACATTTCCTTTTGTTTAAAACAAAGAGTTTTTGCTCTTCTTTGAGAGTTTTGCGGATTCCATTAATCATGTTTCATGATTTGTATCTTTCTTAATGGGTCCAAGGGAAAGAATTTAGAAGTCCATATCATAATTAAAGGACTCTCTTGAGCATTCGTTCTGAGCAGTTAATGCGTTTATTTCATGCCGTCATCACCAAAACCTTCGGCTCGGGCTGTGACCGTGAAATAATGAGGCGGACTTTCCATTTTGTCACCTGTAATCACATTCTCTACATTGTTTTCATTCGCTTTAATTTGATAGCAAACATCAAATAACAGAACAGAGAAGCAGGGACACGCAGAATATAAAACGTGAGCTGGCCCACTGGCTGGGTGCAGCCCCGGATGCCAGGAGCATCACAGAGATTCAGAAGCTAAAGTCCCATGTTTGATTCCAGGTTGAGCTTCTCACTCACTGCTGAGTCACGTTCCTCATCTGGGGCCTTTTTTTGTTCCTTTTCTTTTCTTTTCTTTTCCTTAACATGTGAGATGGAAACAATAGCAGTTTCACAGAATTCTTGTGGGAACAAAAGGGTTCATTAATGGTTTGTAACAGTGACCAGCACCTTCTGGGTCAGAAAAAGGTACGGAATAAATGTTCATCTCCTTCCTTTCTACGTTCAGTTTTACCCTCCTTCCTTTTGTGCACCATGTGCGGAGTTCAAGAGACACAGCAACGATTTTTTTTAAAAACTTCGGTCTACAGAAAGAAAAACTTAACAGAATACTGGTGCTCCCAGAGTGTGCGCCTCAGAATTGGACATGAGGGGTGCATGCGGGGGCAGTCATCCTGGGGGGGAGCTGGGGTCGGGCCCCTGGCACTCAGCTGTTGCATACGAACCAGCTCCAGTCCTAGGAGGTGACCTGGCAGAAAACATGGAGGGTCTCAGTCTAGAAGGATACTGGGATACCAAACAGAAAACGCCACTGGATAGAGAAGGATCGGGGGAAATGCCAGGAATTTGTCTTAGAGCACTTGAGACAGAGTGGACTTTATGGACAAGGCTTTTTAAAAATATTTATTTTTGAGAGAGAGAAAGTGGGAGCAGGGAAGGGGCAGAGAGAAAGGGAGACAATGAATCTGAAGCAGGATCCAGGCTCTCAGCTGTCAGCACAGACCCTGATGCAGGATTTAAATCCACAAACCGTGAGATCAAGACCTGAGCCGAAGTCAGTTGCTTAACCAACTAAGCCACGTGGGCACCCGTTAAGAGCAAGGATTTTAAGGACAGTTATCAGGATCAGGATTCGGGCACATGGCGGAAGAACTGAGACTTGGGAACAATAGAGGAACCAGGACCGAAATGTCCCTCTAAAGTCTGACTGGTGGCTGGGTGACTGTGTTGAGTCCCACAGTACAAGCAGGACTGGGCACGCAGGTGGGAGCCCACGGCCCTACCCTGGGAGTGGAACTAGACCCGTTTGTTCAGATTCAACAGAAACCTTAAAAACGGATTTAAATGAAAGTATGAGACGCCTTCTAAGATTTTACTGTGAAAAATGACAAAAGCAAAGAGAGCAGTCCTGCTTTAGGAAACATTTATTAGTCATACACTAAAATAAAATAAAATAAAATAATTTAAGAAAAGTTTAACTTTTCCTGCAAGAAGAGAGTTAGTACTATGGAGAGGTGGTCGATAAAGAAGGGTTACTGGAGGAACACGGGATTTCTGAGCTACTTAGACAGCAGGAGAAAAAGGTACAAAATGAGCATTTTTTTTCTAAATATGAAATGTAGGTTGAGAGAAAGCACAAGAAGTTATAGGACAAATATTAAGTAGAGCAGGCTTTAACTATTTTTATGAGAGAGAGAAGATATGAGATCAGTAGAGAAAGTTCTAAGAATCAAGGAAATCGGACACCAAAAGGCATGGCATCTGGTCAGTCCAGAGTAGCTCACTCAGAAACGGGTCCCTGTTTTGTTTTTTTCTAGCACTGATAGCAACCATGCATTTCTATAGTACCTCTCATCCTCAGACTCCTTGTACGAACTCTTTAAAAGGCAGCATATTGGCAAAGGAAAGAAAACCATAAATAATATATTCTGCACAGACCCAGTCTCAAGAGGATTAGCTCAAGTTCAATTCCAGGCTAACATTCTGAGATATAGAGTGCTCTCTTCATTCCTATAAAGATAGATTTAAGAGCTACATGCATTTATGTACTAATTGGTCAGCTCAGGATTAAAAAAAAAAAAGTACTTATGAAAATGGTAATCTGTTTTACATTAGAACTGTGCACCCATAATGAAAAAATGACTTCTCTCTAGATAACATGCAGTAGCTATTTAATACACGTAAGCGATTCTTGGTTAAAGGCATGGAATGTTTGTATTTTAGCCAGGTATGTGCAATAAATCCTTTTGAAGCGTGTGAGGGCCTTCCCACTGAGGCTCCTTAAATAGGTGTCTAAGCACCTGGGTCGAGGAAAAAAGGCATAAAACTCGCTATTTGCAAACAAAGGCTTTATTTTTTTTAATGTAGTTTATTTTTGAGACAGAGAGAGACAGAGCATGAGTGGAGGAGGAACAGAGAGAGAGGGAGACACAGAATCTGAAACAGGCTCCAGGCTCTGAGCTATCAGCACAGAATCTGACGTGAGGCTCAAACCCGCGAACTGTGAGATCATGACCTGAGCCAAAGTTGGGCACTTAACCGACTGAGCCACCCAGGCGCCCCTGAAAACAAAGGTTTTAAATCCAAGCCCCATAAACACAAAAGTATGATCTGTTGCTAAGTCATTTAACCTTTCCATTCCTCTGAGTTTTTTTTTTTCATCTACAAAGCAACATGTCTCTCTGCTTTTCCCTAAGCTGAAATACTTAATGTCTTAACTGTCCATGTGACTCCTAGCATATGACTCATACCTTGAATCTCTTCTTCCATGTCTTCAGAGATTATTAAAC
Source organism: Helogale parvula (assembly GCA_004023845.1). Classification (NCBI taxonomy): domain Eukaryota; kingdom Metazoa; phylum Chordata; class Mammalia; order Carnivora; family Herpestidae; genus Helogale; species Helogale parvula. Next base: position 58,478 of record PJEM01008565.1, on the reverse strand, counting down.
TTTCCATAAAATCCATCTTATATCTTACCATCGAAAATATAAATTCCATAAAATAAGAGACAAATTTATTAACTGTTTTATACTCTATGAAAGATATAATGACTTTGATTTTTGTTACGTAGTAAGTCACAATTTTGCCAACAAATTATGGCCAGAATAAATGCTGGAGGTCTAAGATATATTTAATGTGGATTCTGATTCAAGTATAAAGACAAAGGTCCGTGGGAAAAATGATGAAGTTCATGCACAGATTTTTTTATATCATTTTTGCAGCATGAATAGACATGCAGCTGACTGCCAGGTCAGTGCAGCAGAGAGAGCACACATGTATCTGTTCCTTTCTGAAAAGAGATTCTTTTAAAGTTCACACCCTCAAATATACTGAGGGAGATGCGATCTCAGGCATGTCAACAACATTTTGCAGGACTGGCATTGTGGACGGAATGGTAGCTGACAGCAAAGTAGAGAACGCTGAAACCCAAGGGCTTGTCGAGGGCAATACAAAAAACTAAAGGACCCTGAGAAAGCGGAAATTGGGACTGGAAACAGGAAAAATGATGTCAAGTCTGGGGGTGTCAACACTAGCTCCTCCAGACCCCCGGCTCAATTCAAAGAGTCACAGAACTTCCCCCGCCCAACTCCGGCAGAAGGCAGGCCACTGACTCTGGGGACAGCTTGAAAGGGGGAGGCTCTGGTCCATAAGGCAGACATGGTTGAAGGTAGGGGTGAAAATGAGATTCAGGGGGGAGTTTCATTCTCTGTTCCTCTCTCGGGAGGCTGGCAGGCAGGTTTGTCCCCTCCAGGGGAGACACGGGAGGATTCTCTCCAACCTGCCAAGAGGGAAGGTCACCCATGCTGACAGCGACAGCTCTCCCAGCGAGGGAGCTCCGCCCTGCTCCTCACCCTCAGCGAGACCTCCCACCCTGCAGTCCAGGGGCCTACTGTCCCCTCTGAAAGTGGCAGTCAGGGGTCACCAGCCATTTGAGGACAGGCTCTACAAACAGTAGTTGTAACAAAGGACCTCAGAGAAAGATATAAGGCAGACAGCAGGGGGAAAAATTAATTAAAGTAATTAAGTAACATTACTCCTGGAAATTAAAGAATAAATACGTAAAATGAAAACAGAGGAGCTAGAATATGACATTGAGGAAATCTCACAGAGAGTAAAACAATAACAAGAGATAGAAAATAGAGACAATGCAAGAAAGTTAGAGAATCTGAGCAAGAAATCGAGTTACTGATGCTAGAAAATTTCACAGAAAGAAAAGACACAACTTTGAAGATTGAAAGAACCTACAAGCGCAATGACAACTAGAAACAAGGAGAAAATCCTGAAAGCTTCAGACGGCAAATGACGGGCCATGAGAATGTCACCGAACGTAATGCCAATGACCCTTGAGGCAAAAAGTAGCAACCTTGAATTTTACATTTACCTAAATACTCAATCAAGGCCAAGTAGAAAAACAACTTGGTAAACTTGCAGGTCTTCAAAAATTCTGCTTTTGCCGTTTTTTAAGAAGTTACTAGAGGGGTTAAACATCTGACTTCAGCTCAGGTCATGATCTCACAGTCTGTAAGTTCGAGCCCCGCATCGCGCTCTGTGCTGACAGCTCAGAGCCTGGAGTCTGCTTCGGATTCTGTGTCTCCCTCTCTCTCTGCCCCTCCCCTGCTTTCATTCTGTCTTTCTCTCTCTCTCCCCAAAATAAATAAACATTAAAAAAATTTTTTAAACAGAAGTCACTAGAGCAGTAGTTCTCAAGGTGTGATTCAGAGACACCTGGGGATTTCTAAGTCCTTCTCAGGGGCTTCCAGTAGAGCAAACTATTTTCCTTACAATCCTGAGATGTTACCTGTGTTTTGCCCTTACTCTCACTAGTAGGGTTTCCTGAAGCTCCGTGACAGTCGATGTTACAACAGACTGCATGCAGGCGCAGCTGTCTTTTATTCAACCAGAGGTCAAAGAGATTTGCCGAAATGTAGAACCGTGACACCCTTCTTGCTCCTTTTTATATATTGTATTTATGTGAACATGTACGGGGTTGAAGTGAGTGAATGAATGAGTATTTTTAAGTTTCTCACTTTTAATTTCTAAGACCTAAAAATTCATAGATGTCACTCACTTAAAAAAAAGCTCTTTGGGAGTCTTTAGTACTTTTCAAGAGTATAAGAGTCTTGAAACCCAACAGAACTGCTGTTCTAGAGGCCACAGTCCCTAAGAGAAGGGAAGAGGAACGCACGCAATCTAGGAACAGACAGACGCAGAAAAAGATAACAAGAGTCCTCAGACCACATCCATGCAACAGTTTTTCACTGTTCTAGATCAAGCAACTTCTTTAGGAAAGCTAACTGACTTGCATACAAGAGAACTCGCATACAAGAGAACATACATGTATTTAAGAAATATTTGCTAAATATCTGTGGTGTGCCAGGAATTTGTTTTTCTGTTGCCTTCACACCTGAATGTCCTTTTTTTTTTTCTCCAAGAGCTTAGTCTCTGTATACTGGCATGTTTATAACACTCAACTAGGCTATGTCAAAGGATGGATTTCTTTTTATACATTTTTCTTGAAACATGAGACCCGGTATCTTGACAACAAAAAGGTAAAATCAAACATTCACACTACAGATTCACAACATGGAATTTGTTGAACTCTAATTCTCAATCTTCAGGTGCCCTCTCTCCTCTCTCTTGGGGCGAGCCATGGCTAATCCTCACCCCCAAATAAATTCTGGGAAACATAGAGTTCTCCTCTACTCTCTGTCATTCAAGCTATTTTTATTTCTGGTAGATTTGGGACTCCCGCAGAGCCATGGTGCACTTTGGGAAGAGCTGTGTCAGAGGCAGTGACCAGGTTTGGTTGGTGTCTCTCCTTCAGCCTCTCTCATTGACCGGCACCAAGCCCAGGGCCTGCCACGCAGAGTGTCCATAGGTATTTGGGGAGTTGGACCATAAACCAACTCTAAGTTCCTCACAGCCTCACATTGTGAAGCATTAACTCTTGAATGTAGCGCCCTAGGTTTCATGTTTAATAGTGTCCATTTCTGCTGACGAGGAACTCTGGTTACACTGAGGAAACAGCAGTGAGGATGTTTTTCGCAGTCCTGTAGGTGTGGTAAAGTGAAAACCACAAGCCCAAAATGGAGTCACTTACGTTAAGAGCCTCACATCAGCAAAATAAGACTCAACACCCAACCTAAGTGCAGTTCACCCAGCCTCCCTCCCACCGCCCAGGAATGTTCTTGGGTCAACCTGGAATTTCCTGGTCATCACTGGGAAACTTACCGATTGATAGACTCCTTCCATTCCCCTTAGGAAGGTGACTTTGCCTAAAACAGTGCATCCTTCCCTAATAATTTTCCTTTTTCCCCACTCCCTCTCTAACTTTAAAAACTTTTCCTTTTCTGCTGCTTGATGGCACTTCTTTCCATTTGCTAGATGGGATGCTGCCCAACTTGTGAATTGTTTAACAAAGCAATTAGATCTTCAAAGGTACTCAGTTGAATTTTTGTTATTTCACAGGCGAATGGAGAATATATCATGAATAGGAATTTGGCTTTTTGTCAGTTATATGTTCATTCCAGGACCTATCGGTATAAAGCAAACAACCATCAATACAGCATTGTGAGTAAGAGCCGGCTACGCACTGTATCTCTGCCACTCACTGTGTGACACGGGACAGGCTTCACCCCAGCCTTAACTGATTAATGTTATTATTTGCTTCAGGGAATTGTTGAGAACAGAGCGGTTCTAGGGTGAAACAAGTGAAGTGAGTCACACGAATACAGAACTTAAGAAGGTCACCCAGGAATGACCTCCCTTGGGTCATACACCTAAATGCAGGCACTAAAGCTGTGAAATTCTTAGGACCGTCGGTGAGGCAAAGCCTTCTCGGATAGGACATCAAAAGCACAAGTCACACAAGAAAAAATAAACTGATTGAATTAAAATTTAAAAATTTTATGTTTCGAAGAGCACTATAAAAAATAAAAAGATACCTACAAAATGGGGAAAAAAACATTTGCAAATCATGTCTGAAAGGACTTGTATCCAGAATAAAAAAAGATCTCTTATAATTCAATAATAAAAAGACAAATAACCTAATTAAAAGAAATGGAAGGGGAAAAGAAAAATGCTGTTCATAGCAGCATTATTCTTGGGGGTAAAAAAATATATAAAAACTAAAAATAAAGGAAACAACTCAAGTTCCCACCAACTGATGAATAAATAAATAAAACGTGGTATTCCATACAATGGAAGGCCACTCAGTAATAAACAGAATAAAGTACTGACGGACGCTACAGAGATGTACCTGGCAAACACTGTGGTAAGTGAGGGAAGCCGGTCAGTCACAAAGGACCACATATTGTATGATGCTATTTATATAAAATGTATGGAACACGCAAACCTACAGAGGAAGAAGGTAGATTAGTGTTTGCCTGGAGCTTGGGAGTTTGGGGGGAAATGAGGAGTGACTGATAATGGGTATGGGTTTTGGGGGTGGTGAGAATGTTCTAAAGTTGGTTGTGACGGTTGCGCAACCCTGTGAAGACACTATAAGCCACTGAACTATTTAGTGTGTGAACTTTGTCTCAGGAAGGCTTTAAATAATTGAAGGAGGCGCTCATTCTCAGGGCCACGCAAATGCCAGGGCAGCGGACGGCACCTGCCACCCAGAGAGTTCAGTTTTGTGTCCTAGGTGCCTTGCTGGCCTCAGCCAAGTCTTGGCCTTGGATGTGTGAACTACCGAGACACTGTGTGAAAGGTACTTAACACTAGTACCCAACACGTGTTTAGGGTTTGTTGTTGTAGGCGAAGAGGAATAATTTTGCTTCTAGCCTTCTGAGTTGTGGGCTGGGACCTCTATAATAAAACCCAGCTGAACAAGAGAAAAACATGCAGTTTATTAACATATATGCCTTGTGTGTACTCTGAACTGCTTGCTTAAATACCGTCTTCAGAGGAAGACTAAAGAAGGGCATGGGGAGGCCAGTTGTGGAGAAGTTACAGGTTTGTTATATAGTTGGTGCCTTTTTTATCGGTTAGATTCTCTTGTGATTTAGAATCACCTTGTCTTCCTGGTGCAGGGAGCAGACACCCCTACAAATGGAGCTTTAAGGAATGTAAATTCCCCTTACAACAGGGAACTCTTCTGCTTTCAGAGGTTATCCCATGTCTGCTGTTTCTCAAAAAAATTCTTTCGCCTAGGAGGCATATACATTTTCTGCTCTCTTCACTGTTAGGATTACTACATATCGGGAGCTTGCCAGGCTCCAGCATATGAAGGGAACAACCACAGCCAAACCTGCCGAGTGCCCGAACCAGGCCCCATTCCAAGCACTTTCTGCGAAAGGTAACACAGCCAAGTTCACCCACCAGGAGGCAGCCCGGCTCCAGACACACCATGTTAACCGGCATCATCCGAAAGACTATCAGGATGAACAAAATATTATTCGTTTTAATGAACAGTCCAACATGGGACAGAAAGATGTGCGTCTACTGTAACAGCCCAACCTGGTAACTACGAACACTCCCTCGGTGCCCGGAGAGAAACCACAGCGACTGGGGGTCTGGGCAAGACTTCAGAAAGGGTCACGGCCGCACCACGACACCGCCAGGGTTAAAAATGGGGGTTCTCGCTGGCTGGAGGTGAAGGAGAGCATTCCAGGCACAGTGCTAATGAGCCGGGGCGGAGCGGCCGGCTGGGAAGGGCTTTCCATCGCACCCCGTGGTCCGACATTCTTCCAAAATCCAAGCGGGACCCCGCAGAGGCCCTTAAGAAAGAGCACAGCGTAATCAGACAGGGGGCTGAGACTTCTTTCCAGAAGAAAATCAAACCACAAAAAAAAATTTTGAGTTGTTTGACAATAAAAAGAGACAACGGAGTGTTCTTGCAGCCAAAGCTTATGTTCCTTAATCTTCTTGTTCATGGTTGTTCCTCAACCAATCCACATAGGAATTTGTCGATGCTAAAATTCCTTCCTAAAAGACTTTGGAAGAGGGCGCCTGGGGGGCTCAGCCTGCGTCTGACTCATGATTTCAGCTCAGGCCAATCTCACGGTTCATGAGATCGAGTCCATGCCAGGCTTTGTGCTGATAGCGCAGAATGGCTTGGGATTCTCTCCCCCTCTCTCTCCGCCCCTCCCCTGTGCGCACAGGCTTGCTCTCTCTCAAAATAAATAAATATTTTTTTAAAAATTTACACACACAGACACAAGACTCTGGAAAAAGATCAATTTCCCCTTCCTATACTCATGACAACTGCTTTCATGGTTTCCTTTAAATAATTAACATTAAATTACATATGATTTTAAAAATTTTTAAATGTAATGGAAACTCAACAAAAGGAAAAGTTTATCTTTTCATGTGCCATCTTGTTACGTGTTCTCTTTCAGCCCCTCTCCCTGACCCCAGATCTTGGTTTCAAGTATCACTGAAACAAATGAGTCAAATGTCAGCAACACTCTGGTATTTTATTTATCTGAAACCTTGCAGTTCACGGGAAAGACTGTGGTTAGGAGAGCCAGCTTCCCGGAGAGTGCCTCGGGCTGGGACCCCGGTTTATCTGTGCAGACTTTCTGGCCCACACACTTGGCAGCAGGTCAGCCAGGAAATAAATAACTATTTCTGTCAAAGCCACGAACAAAGGACAGCTCAATCCCCGGGGTGTGAAACGCCGTCTCCTGCTCTGACCTCCCGCTGCCGGTTTCCTCCATGCTCTACAAGAGTCTGCAGGACCGCACGCTTGCCCTTGACCCTGGGCAGCTGGTGCGAGATTTAGCACAGAACTGGGATTTTGCATCAAGTGTCTCGAGGTGGATTTTGGTGTTTGTTCTGCTGACGCTAGGGCGGTTGCTGGTGTTCTTTGCTCTTTCTTTGGTCTCACGGTTAAGCCTCCAAGCTCTTCCCTTGTAACTGGTACCGAGGTCTCTTCTTACAGGCTGCCTGATGCATGGAAGAGAGTTGTGCAAACAGTGACTCATTTCCCCTTTATTTACCATAGTTGTGTTTTTTGGTTTTTGGGGGGTTTTTTGGTGTGTGTCACTTAAGGATTTAAAATATTCTTTGGAGCAGGAAATGTGGTGCATGTTTTGGAGTCATGTTTTGGTTTAAAGAATACCTGAGGTTTCCTGTCTGGCGCCAGCTCTCTAACAAGTTTGTGGGAGGCCCATAGTCCAGTCTTTGCTGTGCCATTTCTAGTGACATCACACCTCAGGTGGCTCGTTCCATTCTGGAGTGGACCTGATGGTTACAAACATGTATCTCACTGTTTGTTGCAATTAAGTTTATCCTTTCATAGACCGCCCTAAAATATCAATTGTTGGGGCGCCTGGGTGGCTCAGCCGGTTAAGCATCCGACTTCAGCTCAGATCATGATCTCACGGTTCGTAGGTTCGAGCCCCGCGTCAGGCTCTGTGCTGACAACTTAGAGCCTGAAGCCTGTTTCAGATTCTGTGTCTAACCTCTCTCTCTGACCCTCCCCTGCTCACACTCTCTCTGTCTCTCAAAAATAAATTTTAAAAAACCATAAAAAATATTAAAAAATCAATTTTCTGTATATTATCTATCTCTTTCCTTTTTCCAGACCAACTTAAGGTCTTGGCCAAATCTATATGCTCTGTAAGATTACTCTTATCTTTAAAGTATTGAGAACTCACTTCTTGGTAAAGTATCGGATTTCCTAACTTAAAAAGAAATGGAAGGGCAGCTAGGTGGCTCCGTCAGTTAAGCCTCTGACTTTGGCTCAGGTCATGATCTCACGGTCCATGAGTTGGAGCCCCGTGTCAGGCTCTGTGCTAACAACTCAGAGCCTGGAACCTGCTTAGGATTCTGTGTCTCCTCTCTCTGTCCTTTCTCCACTTGCACTCTGTTTCTTTCTCTCTCGAAAAATAAACACTAAAAATTTTAAAATAAAAAAAAGGAAATGGAGGTAATAATGATGCCTTCCATGCTGTGTTATGAAGGCCAAGTAAAATAATAAAAATAAAATGACTGTAAAGAAAATACAGCATTCTACAAATGGCATATATACAATATTAGTATTAGTAGAAATACAAATAACTGTATAGGATCACAGTGACCTAAAGCAAACTATTGACCAGATAGTGGCCCAACAGAAGCTGAACGTAATTCTTTAATGTTGGAAAAAAAGCCAAACTGTTCTATACTCCAAGTCACTTCAATTCATACAAGAAACACTTTACTGAGCCCCTCCTCTGTGCCAGGCACTGCTCTGGAATTAAAAATGAAGAAATACGCACAGCGGACAAAGGCATTGCCCTCTCTTAAGAAATTCATATTTTGGGGCACCTGGGTGGCTCAGTAGGTTAAGCGTCTGACTTCAGCTCAGGTCATGATCTCATGGTCTGTGAGTTTGAGTCCTGTGTTGGGATCTCTGCTGTCAGCTCAGAGCCCACTTTGGATCCTCTATGTCTCTCTCTCTCTCTCTCTCTCCCCCTCTCTCTCTCTCTCCCCCTCCCTCTCTCTCTTTCTCTCTGTCTCAAAAATGAATAAACATTTTTTAAAATTCTTATTTTGATGTGAAAACATGGCAGAATAAAAATCAGCACATCTGATTGATGAATGCAGTAGGGAAAAAAATGAAACAGGGTAAGAGTGGATAAGGAAAGAGATACTATTTTGTATAAATTGTATAGGTAAGGCCTTATTAACAAGGTGACATTCAAGGTGAAACAAGAAGGAAATAAGGAGTTAGTCCTATGAATGGCTGGGGAAACATGTCCAGGAAGAGGGGGGTAGCATGTGCAAAGGTCCTGACACAGGGGGGGAACACAGCAGCAACATGACTGAGGCAGAGTGAATGAGAGGAAAAGTAGCAGGAGATCTAGGGCCACTGTGAGGACTCTGGGTTTTATTCTAAGTGAATTGGAAGCCACTGGAGGGCTTGAGCAGCAGATAGATTTGAGAATCACCATCTATGATACGGAAGCCAGTTACACATTTTCCAGAAAATTATACAAGAGATAATTACGGTGAATTAGACCAGGGTGGCTATCCATAAATGTGTCAAGACATGGTTTGAATATGCTTATATTTAGTCTTCGTTGTTTTTGTGTCTGTGTTTTGTTTTATTATGTTATTGGATGAGGGGGTAGAAAATATGCAAAATTTATTCTCCAACAGACAGCAGGAGCAGGTAAAACTGGAGGCGTGTCTCAGTAGAGGATATATTCACAAGGCATTATTAGCTTAAGAGTGAGAGAAAGCCTCTGGTGATTTGCGTGTATTTTCAAAGTAGAACCCTGAGGATTTGGTGGTGAGTTATATATAAAATATAAGAGAGAAATCCCAAGAGTTGTGGAGGCTCCCAGCTTTTAGACCTGAGCAACAGAGCAGCTGGAAATTACAGAGCATCTGGAAGCATGGAGAGGAGAGGAAGAACAGGTTGAAAAGGTAAACCATGGTTAAATTGTAAGGTATCCTGTACCTCATGCATCTTGGACTTTAGCCTTTGAGCCGTAGGCTTTAGGCAAACGGCATGGTGTGACAAGCCTGGTGTTTTCTGAAAATGACTGCAGAGGTACATGCAGAATGGAATAGAATGAGTGAGACTAAAAGTTGAGAGCTAATTTAGAACGATATTGAAATAGTTCAGGTGAGGCATAATGAGAGTCAGAACAGGGTGGTGGGTGGCAGGCTGATCTCAGCATCTGCTGACCTAAAAGTGAGGTTACTGTAGACTTACTGAGGAAAGGAGGTAAACCACTTTAAAAGAGCTGTTTTCACCAAGTGATGGTGAGCAGACTCCAGTATATTCTGACTTATCGCCTGATCAATCCAACTCTCGCCTGGACAGGTCTAGAGTTGTACTGATGAATTCGCACTCTTCCAACTCAGCCACCATTTCTCCAGGAAGTGTTTATTGAGTTCCCACCACTCATTAGATAGTGGGCCGATACTGTGCCTAGAACTATGGCTTTGAAAAATGTAGTTGAGACTGGAAATCAAACTAACTTGAGTTGCAGTCCTTGTTCTGTCTCTGGGTAAATCACTGTTTTTGACCTTGATGTACTCATCTCTAAATAAGGGCATCTGATTAGGAGCGCCCTCCCTCCCAGGCACCTGAATTATCCAACACCCAACTGTGCAGAATAAAAGATTCCATTGAAATATTTATTGGTTGCCATTCATAAGCATTATCATTCTTGCCTCCAGGTTTCTTTTCAGTGAGCATTTTCAGGCATACGGTATCTGTCAAGATGGAACACGTTTTGATTTCAACCTTTTGTTTAAAGTAAATTCAGGGGGTAAATTGCTTTCATGTTGCAATTCAGTTATTTTTTCTCTTGCCTTTTGCTGAACAAGGTAAATACAAACTAATCATACAGATAACCTTAACATTTTGTCAGTAGTCTTGTATTAACTGATGACGTCAGTGAGGAGTATTTTGAAGAAGCAAGAATTCTCAGTGTGCTTACAGTTTATGCCCCCTGACTGACAGCCTCACCTCATCTTTCCAGCTGCAGTCAAAGCAAAAGAGCTCCTTCAGTATTTTATCCAGTTGGATGTTAGACTGTTGTTTTTTGAATAATTTTTAGAGCTGTTTTAAGTTCATAGCAGAATTGAGCGGAAGCTGCAGAAATTTCCTTGATACCACCTGCCGCCACGTCCCCACAGCCTCCTTCACTGTGAGCATCTCATATCAGGGGCGTGCATCTGTTCCCATCAGTAAACCTACACTGACCATCATCATCACCCAAAGTCCATAGTTTACATTAGGGTTCACTCTCGGTGTTCAATACTCTGTAGTTTTAACAGATGTAAAATGACATTGATCCCCACTGTAGTATCATACAGGATAGTTTCACTGCCCACACCACCCCCTGCCTTTCACCTTTTCATCCCTCCTTCTCCCTAACCTCTGGCCACCGCTAGTCCTTTTATTATCTCCACAGTTTTGTCTTTTCCAGAATGCCGTATAGCTGAAATCACATAGTACATAGCCTTTTTAGACTGCCTCCTTTCACATAATAATAATATGCATTGAAGTTTGCTCCATATCTTTAGATATTACATATGTTAGCTCTGAATATTCCATTGTCTGGATGTCCCACAGTTTTTAATCCACCCATCTACTGAAGGGCATCTCGGTTGCTTTCAGGTTTTGACAATTATGAATAAAGCTGCTATAAACATCTGTATGTAGGATTTTGTGTGCCCATAAGTCCTCAAACCCTTGGAAACATAATTGCTGGATCATTTGGCAAGAGTGTGTTATGTTTTATAAGAAACTGACAAACTGTCTTCCAAATTACCTCTATCATTTCATCCCCATTGACAATGAATTGCTCCGCATCCTTACCAGCATTTTGTGTTGTTAGTGTTTTGAATTTTGGTCATCTACTAGGTGTATAGTGGTATCTCATTTTTCTTTTAGTTTAATTCCAGTGTAACTAACATACAGTGTTATATTAGTTTTTGGTGTACAATATAGCAGTTCAACAAGTCTGTACATTAGTCACTGCTCATCATCATAAGTGTACTTTTTAATCCCTTTCACCTATTTCCCCCATCTCCCCACCCACCTCCCCTCTGGCAGCCATCAGCGTGTTCTCTATAGTTAAGAGTTTGTTTTTCACCTCTTTTTTCTGTTTGTTTGTTTTCTACAATTTCACATATGAGTGAAATCCTATGGTATTTGTCTTTCTCTGATTGACTGATTTCACTTCACATTTACACCTTCTGGAACTATCTATGTTGATGAAAAAGATTCCATTCTTTTCTATGGCTAAGTAATATTCCATTTTACATATATATCTCACCTCTTCTTTATCCATTCATCTATCAACGGACACTTGGACACATAGGCTGTTTTCATAATTCGGCTATTGTAAATAATGTGCAATTAACATAAGGATGTATACATCTTGTCTTTTCCATGCGGGCTGCATGCTCACAGTGTGGCATCTAGGGCCCCGCGAGAGTGTCCTAAGAATGCACATTCCCAGAGTCCTGAGTGGAAGCTTCAGAGTTGTTGATGACCTAGACTCTGAAGTCCCAGAATGGTTGTGACGCCTTCTATTGATCAAACAAGTTACTAAGATGACCCTGATTCAAAAGGAGGAGACACCGACCCCTTTACTGAAAGACAGCAGGATCGGTGAATGTGTGACCATATTTGATCAGTCTCAGTTCATTAGATTGATGCTACCACTTGCTAATGGGTCAGAATCTATAGTTTGAAAAATATCACTATAATAGGATAAAGTAATGTCTCTTCCAGTACTAATATTTCTTGAAGCTATGAATTAATTAGATCTCATGTCAGGATTTAGAAGCTAATAATTTCTTCCCCTTGAAAACAGGCAGAAGGACAAGGGAGAGTGCAAAGCATGAAGTGTGGTGGAGTCTGATGTTTGTGATGAGGCTCCTGCCTAGAAGGCCAGCATACTTCTCTAGCCTCCCATGGCTCTTTTTATTTTTAATGAGATGTTATTTTTTAACGTTTATTTATCTACTTTGAGAAAGAGAGAGCGCAAGTGGGAAAGGGGCAGAGAGAGAGGGACAGAAAGAATCCCAAACTCAACTTAGGGCTCAAACTCATGAACTGTAAGGTCATGACCAGAGCCGAAATCAAGAGTTGGATACTTAACTGACTGAGCCACCCAGGCACCCTCAGCCTCCCATGGCTGTTATTCAGGTCCATGTAAATTTAGGGTAAATAATTTACTATAGGTCCACACAGTGTGATGGGCCTGTGTGAAAGCAGTGACCATGCTTGGCAATTCTGCATGTGTGGGAAAAGAGATTTTACACATCTATCGATGGGGCTAAGAGATCAAAGATTCATGGAGAGACACTCACATTCTTTAATGTTTTCCCCAACTCAGTTGGCGGTGGAAATGACAATCTTAGTAAAATGTTCAATAGTAAGGTATTGAAAAGATGCATGCTTTACACTCCCTGTGCTATAGTATCGTTGTGTATTTATAGCTTAATTTTCAGAATAGTCTTTGTCTATTAAAACTCCAAGAGTACTTGCTAGGAACAGATATTTCCTATTCTTGTGGCTTATCAGTGCAAGACTAATTCAAAGGCAACAGGAGCGCTAAGAATAGACAAATAAAGTGATGGCCATGAACAGTGTGACTTTGTGAACCAACTAGAGTTTTGCTCACCCACATCGTTGGGAGAACAGATTTGCAGGCTGAGGGAAGCGGCTGTAAAGGAGTCATAGTCAACATGAATTGTCCACATGTGATGAACAACAACACAAACATAATCTCTAGAAAAATAAAGAAAAGAAATGTTTGCCTCTAATTTTATTCGCCTGGGTATTCTGCAATGTTTCTTAAATGGACAGTCAGACTTCTAAGTGACCATGTAATTCCCCATCTTTGCATGGCAGGAAGAAGAAAGATATAAATATGCAAAAGCTTATCTCCTGCATGGTTGCATGGATACCAAGCAGATGAGTGGATGAACATAAAACTGTTCTTTATAAACAGAGAGAACCCCTATCAATCCAAGCTGCATCCATCTGGCTGTATGGCTACAACCCTGTTTTATCTGACAGGGACAGAGTGGGAGAGAGGCAAACTAAGAGAGAGCACTGTTGAGAGAGAAAGCTGTTTGAACTTTAGAATCTAATTAATATTAAAGTAATAAAGTAGCTCTCAATTACATAAACTTTGGGTTATAAGCTCCTGTGGATACACCTTGGGGACTAAGGATCTTTGGATGAGATATTTAAGTGTCTTGATTAATAGTCCCAGCACCGCTCACTAGCTAGCTACTTAACCACTGCAAGGCTCCATTTCCTCATCTAAGAAACGAGGCCTGGTATTGCCCCTTCCTCCTAGCGTTCTTGCAAGGGTTACCTGGAACTGTTTGCAAAGCTTGTTGCAAAGTCTGGCACATAATAAATGTTCAATAATTATAAAAAATAATATTGGCAACTTTATTATGATTGCTGTCTTCACAACTATCTGCTCTTCCTGGGGGAGCATTGCTGTCCCTTCTCCCCCCTTTTCTTTGTCTTCCGGTTTCTTATCAAACATTATGCTTCAAGCAATGTGCTTCATTGCTCTTTGCTTTTCAGTCATTAAAAACTCATGTTTCTTTCGGGCAACCTCCTTATGGCACAGTAGCCCCAGAGAAGGATGTCAAAGAAGTTTAGATCAAGCCTCCACTGCTTCCGGTCAAGGGCACCTGCCTTCTCACTCTTCTTTCCAATCCATCAGGAGTTGCTGTGCCTCAAGAATCCTTTGGCCGTGAATTTGTTTTTCAATGGTTTTAATTCAGTTACAATAAAACCTTGGATTGAGAGTAACTTGTTCTGCAAATATTCTGCAAGACGAACAAATATTTCTAAAAAGTTTTAACTTGATAAACAAGCAATGTTGCAATACGAGTAGTACGTGACTCTGAAGGTCACATGATCACAACTGAGCCAATGGTTCTTCTCTCTCTCTCTCTCTGAAGGATTGTGGGTTATTGTCTCCCATGCTCAGATGCTCAGTCTGAGGCCACAGTGTTCCGCAGAAATCCGTGATTTTTCAGAATGTTGGAAGATGCCCCCAACTGACACTAGTGTATTTGTTTGTCACTTCAAAGTTTCTATGGACAGTCCTTTGCTTTTCTGTATAAGAGTAGGCTTAGGAATGCTTTGCTTCATTCTAGCTCATTGGATAGGTTCCTTCTTAAAGTTGCACAGAAATAAAAAGATTCCATTGAGCCAATAGATAGTGATTCCATTAGTGATAGTGAAAGTTGTCCTACACAGTAACCCTCCTCCTCTTGTCTCCCTCACACCAGCCATGAAGGTTTTCAAAGGTAAGTGCAGGTTAATTTGTTTATTTTTCTTTATATTTTGTATTTGCTTTATTATTTTGTATTATAGTACTGTGATCATTTTTGTATGAATATTTTTGGGTGTGGAACAAATCATCTGAGTTTCCATTATTTGTGATCGGGAAATTCGCTTTGATATACAAGTGCTTTGGATTACAAGCATGTTTCTGAAATGAATTATGCTCACAAACCAAGGTTTTACTGTATTTAAATAAGTAGACATGCTGATATGTAATTATGTGGTAATGCATGCTCTCAGAAGGTACGATAACCTAGAGCCCCGAGCAGCGCCATGCTCCTCCATCTCCCTCATCCACCACCTGTCCCCAGACCCCAACATCTCGGCTCCCCTGCCAAATTCCCTTCCACAGAGCTTCCGGCAGATGGTTGCCCAGCTTTTGTCTGCATGATCCTGCGGATGAAGCAGACTGGCCCTCTTTAGACAACTCTAGTTGGTACCCCTCCCTTCTTTTCTTACAGTTTTTTTTTTTGAGAGAGAGAAAGTGTGAGTCAGGGACAGAAAGAGAGGAGGAGAAAGAGAATCCCAAGTAGGCTCCTCACAGCTTAGACCTGACATGGGACTCAAACTCACAAACCATGAGATCATGACCTGACCCAAAGTTGGACGCTTAACCAACTGAGTGGCCCAGGCACCCCTTACACACCTCTTTTAAGCTGAGGACAAATCTAACTTTTTCCCAGGGACCTTCTTTCCAATGTCTGGAGTATGAGAGAGAAATGTAACTGTTCTTTCATATGGCGGCCTTCCAAATACTTGAAAACCTTAAACTGCCTTGTGTGAATCCCCCTCAAACACCACCATGCTCAGATCCTTCCCCTGACATATGTGAACTAATTCTCCAGCATTTTCCTGTCCTATCACCCTTTTTATAAATGCCTCTTTACTTCAGCTACATGGTATTTAAACAGAGCACCTATGGTTTCTTATTGTTGAATCATTCTACTTATGGTCCATCCAGAGAAGAGCAGAGTAGGGCTACAGCTTTCTGAAGGAAATACTGTCCATGTCTTCATTCCACCTAAAAGGACTTTAGGAGTTGAGATGTTTGCTTGGTTTGTTGGTATATATTAGCATATATTAACAAGCTGCCGTGGTCCTAACCGTGAACTGTCAGGTGAACCTCACTTATCCTGCAATTGTCTGGCTGAATTTAAGTAAGGCTTAAATCTCATGCAGAGATGTCCCTCCAAGAGTTCACAGAATAATGATTTTTACCTAACCAAGTCTTCATCATTTCTTGCTTGGAGGCTTACAGCATCTTCCTAATTATTTTCTCTTCCTCCATTTTAATCTTCTCCTACATGCCGGAGTCCAGCTCCAGCAGGTCCAGGGTTCCACTGAAGGATGGATGGTGTTGACACGAAAGAGATGGGAATCGGTGAAGGGGAAGGGAATGAGAGAGCCACGAGGTTCTTTCTGATCAGCAGGCAGGTATCTCTGCTCTCCAGTCAGGCATCTCGGCACTGACCTGAGAGTCAGCTTTATTTACTGAAAAAATGTATGGGGTACAAAACAGAAGTGACAGTTGCCTTAGACAATGATTTCTGATAACAAACTCTTTGGTATATAAAAATTTCCCAGAACATAGATTGGTGGAAGACTCATGCATAACCTTTATCAATAGTGATTGATGTAGGTGACTAGATGCTTACCACTTGGGGAAGGAAGGTAGCTTTAGCATTCAAATACAAGGCAATGTTTTTAGCATAGCAAAGGCAAGGGTTAGTTCTTTTGTGAGCAGGGGTCAATAGCCTGTTTTCAAGGGGAAGAAAAACAGGTTTTCTCAGGAAATGTAATATTTGCTCCTATAATCACAAAAGAAGAAACTCCTATAACAAGTTTTTTCACAAGGTACAATTCACATATTTTTAGCATAAGAAGGCAAGTCACTCCTGATATCAGTCAGTCAGGCACCTTGGGGGTCGGTGCTCAAGCAGAAATTGAGTGGGGGTTGAGTGGGTGCATATGCCGGTCACCATCTGACGGTGGGATGCCTTGCAAACGTGCCTTACTTCAGAGTTGGCTCCCAGCACCTACACTTACAGCCCATGCTATTGTCAATTATTTCTTCTTAAGGTATTCTCACTATACCTTTGTTTTTTTCAGTTAGATTCTCCTTTCTGAACCCCTGACAGATCTGTAGATGGGCTCCAGGAGAAGATCTGTGAACACTTTGAAGATACCTGTGCCAAAAGTTGTGTGGGAAGAAAACCCACGGCTGTCAACAGGTTAGGAACAATGACTTATAAAATAAAATTCCCAACAGTTTATGGCCAGAATAGCCAAGAGGGAGTTGAGACCTTGGTGAAGAAAAATCAGAAGGGAATCTCAGGAGAGGCACTGATTAAAAATCTTTACATGGGATTATTTCTGAAATAAAACCAGTTGGGCCCTAAAATGCTAAGCCCAGTCATTTGTACCAGCTTCTCCTCTTTTCATGACTCAGACCCGCACTTCCCTCCTAGGCTCATCTCCTCCTATTCACAATGAATGCTTGCATCAGCCACACTGATCCTGAAAACTGTTCTTCCAGGATTTTGCCAGGGATTACCTCCTCTTTGAGTCAGAGCATGGTCTAGTGGTTAGTTGATGGTACATGAGTTTGGGGGCCAGACTTCCATTCCTTGGTTTGCCGCTTCCTAACAAGAGATTTGGGCACATTTTTTGGCCTCTAAATCCTTGGTTTTATCATCTTAAAAACGGAGAAAATACTAATACCTCATAGGGCTGTCATAAGACAACTGATATTACGTATGTGTGGTAGATAACCATCAGGTTTTCCGGTTATCTGGCATATTGTGAACACCTGTGCTACACATGTCCAGTCGTCTGAGTGATGTCTACTCAGGGAAAACCTGAGAACTCTCCACCCTCATTACACCGAGGACTTGGCATGTGATCGGGCTCCACCAAACGCATTGACTCCCCCACCCAGGACTTCCGTTCCAAAGGCACCTCCAAGAAGGAGGTCTTGCATGGTGATCATTGCCTTGATGTTGCTGGTTGCCAGGACAAGGAGTTGAAGGGCTGAGAGGTGACAAGCTTGAATCTTGGTGGAGCAGGGTCAGCCGTGGCCATCGCTCTCCCTCTGCCTGGAACCAGTTCCAGGGTGTAGATATTCTTCCTGGAAACTCAGGCTCAAGTCTGGTTCTCCAAGCTGACAGCCATTCATTATCTTTTTAAATAAAACTCCTTTTTCTGCATATTAGCTGACCACTATGGCTTGCAACCGTGACTCCTGACTGATACGCTGAAGGAAAACACTTAGAATGGTGCTCACTAGTTTTTAAAAAAGGGACATAACTTCCCTTCCTCTGTGACATCGCCCCAAGGACAGCCGTTCCTCAGTGTCCCTGGCAGCCCTGCCATGGGATTGTGATTATTGGCACTTATGTTTCTTCTTTCCTAAGGTGGGAACGCTTTCTTATTCATTTTACATCCCCAGGGCCCCACAGAGGGCTGAGAGAGTCATGAGTTCTCATGCCTGTAATGATGTTTGTAACTTCTCAGCGAGCTGCAATTCTACCTAAATGTGCCTCACCAGCCCGCACGGTCCAGTATTTTTCCTAATAAAATAGCATGAGAAATTTTGTTAGCCACTGAACTGAAATAAGATTGGTAGAACCACGGAATTTCCACTAACCCACCGACATATTAAAAAAGCAAAATGACGTCTATGCTTGACCTCAAGAAAATTTTAAACACACACATACACACACACACACACACACACACACACACACACACACACACACAGAGGCTCCTCAACATAAAACAGTATACCTTCTTGTTAAAAGTTTGAGAAACTTAAAAAGTTTAAAGATGAAACTAAAATTGGTCATAATCATGCTACCCAGATATCATAACAGTTTTTATCTTACATGCAAACATTTCTATTCTTAACTATTCATCTATCTATTATTTCTTTTCCATTTTTTTTCCAGGCACATTTCACATAGGTGAAATCACAAAATTACATTTACAATTTTGTATTTTATCTTTTGTTTCAATTTTTACCCTAAAGATTTTCTCTTACTTCCAAATATTTTTTGCAAATATCATGATAGGCATTGTATAAGTGATGGCAACTTGTTTAATGGAGTGATTTTCAAGGGCGCTTGGGTGGCTCAGTTGGTTGAGCATCTGACTCTTGATTTTGGCTCAGGTCATGATCTCACGGTTCCTGAGTTCAAGCCCCACATGGGCACCATGCTAACAGTGCAGGGCCTGCTTCAGATTCTCTCTCTCTTCCTCTCTCAGGACCCCTCATCCACTCATGCTGTCTTTCTCTCTCAAAATAAATGAATAAACTTTAAAATAAATAAAAATAAATACCTGGAGTGGTTTTCAAACTGTGCTCTCAAAGCCCCAGGTTTCTCCCAGGCATCTGACATCCGCTGCAGGGCCAGGACGGGGCCGGTCTTGCCATTCCCAGGACAGATCTGCTATTATGGGTATTAATTACCAAGGTTCTTTTTTTTAATATTTATTTTTGATTGAGCGAGGGAGAGGGAGAGAGAGAGAAAGAGAGAGAGAGAGAGAGACACCACAGTGGGGGAGGAGCAGAGAGGGAGACACAGAATCTGAAGCAGGCTGCAGGCTCCAGGCTCTGAGCTGTCAGCACTGAGCCTGATGCAGGGTTTGTACCCTCGAACTTCGAAAATATGACCTGAGGTGAAGTCAGTTGCTTAACTGACTCAGCCACGCCGGTGCCCCTTCATTATGGAGGTTCTAAGTAAAATTTTGTTTGATTAAAAAGGTTTCCATTAAATTTCTCTCAAAAGTTGAGAATCACGGGTTTAGCAACATTCCTATGTTATTTGACATTTAGGCAATTTTTAGGTTTTTGATAATATCAATAAGGCAACTTATTTTACTTACAGTTTTATCTATAGCATTTTTGAGAGTTTCCTTAACATAGTCCCAAACTGTGAATTAATGGAGCAAAGTATGAAAACCTTCAGGTTCACGGTACATATTTTTGGCGTACCGTTAGTGTTACGGATTCACACTCCTGCTAACAGCAAACCAACACCAAGCTCCTGCTCTCACTATTATCATATTTTTCAATCTTTTGCTATTTAAAAGGCAAAAGTATTTTTAATCATTTTAATTTGCACTGATTTGATTACTAAACAACTTATATTTATATTTATTTCATTTATATTTCCATTTATATTTAATGCATCCTCTGTGAGTTCCTTTCTTCTACCTGACCTTTTACCATTCATCTCCTGAGTCTTAACATTTTTCATATTTACTTATTTGCTTTTAAATATAAAGTCAGAATAACCCTTTGTCCCTAAAGTTGTGCCAAAGACATATTCCACTTATATAGGTAACTTTACATAAATAAACTTTATCAAAGTACAGTTTTCATACAGTAAAATGTACTGAATTGGAGGGCACAGTTTGGAGAGTTTGGGAAAAGCATACACATCAGTGGACCCAATGGAGACAGAGTATTTGCATCAACCAGAAACTTCTCTCCTATCTTGGTGCTGCAAAGTCTCCCTTCAGCCCCATACCCCATTGTAACGCTAATTTGCTACATGATGGATCAGGTGGAATTACACAGTATGCCCCATGTTTTCTCTGGCTGCCAGTGCTCGGCATAGTATTTTTGAGTTTCATCTGCTTCTGTGTGTCGGTCGCTCGTGTTTTCACTGCTAAGCAGTAACACATTGTGCAAATATGTCAAAATGTATCCATTTGACGATATTGGGGTTGATTTCTTTTGGGGTTAGTATGAAAGGAGCTGTCAGGAAAGCGTGTGGATGAGTCTTTCTATTAATATATGTTTTTATTTTTACTGGATGAAGATGATAGGTCCTGTGGTGAGCATTTCTTTAATTTGGTACAAAGCTGCCAAAGTCTGTTTTCCTGACTTTTTACATTCCCACCAGCAAAGCCCTAGAGCTTCAATGATGTCGTATGTTCCCCCACATTTGCTCTCATCAGTCTTTTCGGTGTTAGTCACTCCAGTGTGTGTAGTGAGGTCAGACTGTGGTTTTAACTCCCATTTCCCAGATGACGAATTCCTCTTTATGTGCCCAATGCCCATTTGTATACATTCTTTCATGAAGTCTCTGTTCAAATATTTTGCCTCTTTTTACTGATTTTATTGATTTTTCCTTATGCTCATTGAGATATAAGATTCCTTCGGGTACCGGGGTGGCTCAGTCAGTTAGGCATCCAACTCTTGATTTTGGCTCAGGTCATGATCCCAAGTTGTGGGGTCGAGTCTCATGTTAAGCTCCATGCTCAGTGTGGAGCCTGCTGAGATTCTGTCTCTCATTCTCTCCCCCCTCCCCTATCTCATTAAAAAAAAAAGACTTATTAATATATTCTGTGTACAAGTCATTTATCAGATGCATTGCAAATATCTTCTCCTATCCTGTGGCTTACCTTTTCATTTTCTTAAGCTGTCCTTCTAGTAACAAAAGATTTTCATTTATATAAAGTCCAAATTGGGACGCCTGGGTGGCTCAGTCGGTTAAGCATCTGACTTCGGCTCAGGTCATGATCCCACGGTTCGTGGGTTCGAGCCCTGTATTGGACTCTGTGCTGACAGCTAGCTCAGAGCCTGGAGCCTGTCTTCAGATTCTTATCCCTCTCTCTCTTATCCCTCCCTGCTCATGCTATCTCTCTCTCTCTCTCTCTCAAAAATAAATAATAAAAAAATCATTAAAAATTTTAAAAAATTAGAGTTCAATTTTCCATTTTTCCCTTTGGTGGCTTATTCAGATTGTGTCCTTTCTAAGAAATCTACACCTACCAGAAGATTGTGAATGTTCTCTCTCTCTCTTTTGAAATTTCTATAGTTTTAGTTTTTATACTTACTTCTACAATTCGTTTTGAGTTAACCTATATGAATAGAATGAATCAAGTTCATTTTTTTTAAATAGTTTATTGTCAAACTGGTTTCCATACAACACCCAGTGCTCTTCCCCACAAGTGCCCTCCTCCATCACCACCACCTCTTCACCCCCCTTCCCCTTCAACCCTCAGTTTGTTTTCAGCATTCAGTAGTCTCTCAAGTTTTGCGTCCCTCTCTCTCTCCAACTCTCTCTCCCTCTTCCCCTCCCCCTGGTCCTCCATTAGGCTTCTTCTGTTCTCCTGTTAGACCTATGAGTGCAAACATATGGTATCTGTCCTTCTCTGCCTGGCTTATTTCGCTTAGCATGACACCCTCGAGGTCCATCCACTTTCCTACAAATGGCCATATTTCATTCTTTCTCATTGCCATGTAATACTCCATTGTATATATATACTGCATCTTCTTGATCCATTCATCAGGTGATGGACATTTAGGCTCTTTTCATGTTTTGGCTATTGTTGACAGTGCTGCTATCAAGTTCCTTTTTAATCAATAGCTGTGCCAACAATGCTTTTTATAAAGCTATCTGTTCCCCTGTGGAATTGTTATGGCACTTTGTAGAAAATCAAGTGACTGTATGTGTCAGTGTATTTATTTTTTTAACTATTATTATTTTTTAAGTTTATTTCTTTATTTGGAGAGAGAGTGGGAGAGAGAGCACAAGTAAGGGAGAGGCAGAGAGAGAGGGAGGGCTAGAGAGAATCCAAAGCAGGCTCCACACTGTCAGCACAGAGCCTGATGCAGGACTCAAACTCGCAAACTATGAGACCATGACCTGAGTTAAGAATCCAACTGACTGAGCCACCCAGGCCCCCCAATTGTATTTTTTAACTCACTATTCTATTCCATTGACCTATATGTCTCTCCTTAGAGGAATCCACGCTGTCTTGATTGCTGTCACTTCCAGTCAGTTGGAAGCCCTCCAACTTCGGTCTTCTTTGTTAAAATTTTTTTTTAAATCCTCTAGGTCATTCATATTTCCATATCATTTTCACTAGAATTTGTCAATTTCTACTGAAAAAAAAAACCCAGTTGGCTTCAATTTTTATTGGGATTAAATTATATCTATAGGTTAATTTGGTTGAGTCTTCCAATCTATAAACATAGTATCTCTCTATCCTGGCCTCACAAAAGTGCGTTATGAACTATTTATATTTATTTTTCATCTGAAAGAATTCACATAGCATTGGTATTTTTCATTCCCTAAATATCTGGCAAAATTGACCAGTGAAGCTGTGATATTTTTTGGTGGGAAGATTTTTAAATATATTCAATTTTTAAAATAGATATAAAAGCTATTTAGGTTTTAAACTTCTTCTTGAGTCTGTTTTGGTAACGTGTCTTTCAAGGAATTGTCCATTTTACCTAAGTTGTCAAATTGATTGTCAAAACTTTCCTCATAATGTTTTATTATATTAATGTCTGTAGGATCCATAAATGAAGATGGTGTCTGCTAAACCATGTAGCTACAAAGAACCATCACAAAATGTACATTCTGTAAAATCACCAATCCGTTTTCTTCAACTCCATAATCCATAATTCAAGTTTTCTTCATGAATGACAATGGAATTCTTTTAAAATCAGTAATTACATTTAAGGTGTCTATTATATGAATTCTTTTGGTGTTTAGATGCTTAAGTGAATAATCTATTGTGGCTAACAAAGTTTGCCAGAACGATTTATGAAATAAACCATTTTCTTTTTTGATTTACTTTCATTTCACTTTTATCTTATATTTTATTTCACCTTAGTTTTCCATGACTTCTTATTTATATATTAAAGTTTATTTCTGCCTCCTTTATGACATTCCAGAGATCTCTGCATCCAGTCTCGTTCTGGTGGCGCACTCTCAGTGTTTATAGCTTTGTAATATCTTTTGATATCAAGAAAGAAAAGAGTTCCTCATTAGTGTTTTTGATGGGGTTTTGTTGTGTTTTTTTCCAAAATTGACTTTGTGTATTATTATTTTAATATTTCTCTAGAAGAAGTTTACACTCTTAACTTTTCCTGCCTGAAAAAAGTATCATTGTGATTTGCATTGAGATAGCATTAAAATACTTAATAAATTGTAAGAATTGATATCTTTTAAATATCAAATATTTTCATGCAATGACATGGCATCTTTCTTCAAATATTTAACTCATCTTTTATATCATATCTTTTTTTATGATTATTTATTATTTTCTTAATTTAAAGCCAAGTTAGTTAACATACAGTGTAATGCTGACTTCAGGAGCAGAATTTAGTGATCCGTCACTTATATGTAACACCCAGGGCTTATCCCAGTGAGCGCTCTCCTTAATGCCCATCCATCTCCAGTTTAGCCCATCCCCCTACCCCAAATCCCTCAAACAACCCTCAGCTAATTCTCTGAATTTAAGAGTCTCTCATTGTTTGCCTCCCTCTCTTTTTTTATCTTATTTTTCCTTACCTTCCCCTATTTTCATCTGTTTTGTTTCTTAAATCCCATATATGAGTGAGAGCAAATGGGGAAGGGGCAGAGAGAGAGAAGGAGACAGAGGATCTGAGCCGCGCTCCGTGCTTACAGCAGCCGGCCTGCTGCGGGGCTCAGATTCACGAACCACGAGATCAAGACCTGACCCAGAGTCAGAGGCCCAACCAACTGAGCCGCTCAGGTGCCCCGTTTTATATCGCTTCTTAGTATTTTGTTTCCTCCTCTACCTTCTCATTCCTTTCTTACAAGCTGGCAGATGTTTTGTTGCTATTGTGAAGGACATTGTTTCCATTATATTTTCTACTTGTTCACTTGTGGTACAAAGAAAAGCTATTGCCTTTTATAACTTTACAACATAAATATTATAAGTCTTGTTATTGGAAAACTTCTTTATGATCCTGAATTTATTCATTCAGTATTTACTGAACATCCCTGTGCACCGGACACTATGGGCTCCCATCCACATCACTATATTCCTACTCGTCGCTTCTTTTGTTTCCCGGTACATTTGTAAACCACGTGTTTTTTTAATGAGCTTTTAAAAAATGATTATTTAAATAATTCTTTAGTCTTTTAATTTGTAACATTTTCTACATAATCAAGCTGCAGTCTCTTACTGTGGCTCTGAGGCCAGGCGCTGTCTCTGTCTCAGTTCCAGCCCACCTTCCTGGGTTTACCGCATGTCCCATTCTCCCACACATGCTCTGTTCCACCTACAGACAGGCTGTATAATTCTTTAATAGTTTGATTATGCATTTCCGCCTACCCATGATGCTCCTTCCTATCTGACTACCGGGGAATTCCCATTCAGTATTTGAAAAGCAGCTCAAATGTCACTTCCTGTCTATAGCTTTCCTTGACCACATGCTCAGACAGAATTAGTTTCTCTCTCCCATTTGTATGACTGTAGCAGGGTGTGCACACTTCTGTTATAACACAGGTCACATCATATTACATTTGGTTTTTCTGGCCTCTATCTCTCCTCCAAAGATTGCGTCTTCCTTCTTGCTCATCATTGTATCGTCAGTAGGTAATATATTTTTATAGAATAAATAAATGGGATAATCAATTAATTTATTATTTCTGTAATTTAAATAAAAAACATCTTCTCTAGAGCCTAACATTCTTTCCTAGTTAAAATTGTAGCCATTTACATTCACTTGGGGCTCCTGGCAATGCTCCATGATTTCTAGAAAATTGTCACACATAGTTCTGAAATCACATGTGAAGTCTTTTCACTGGTCTATAAAGTATGTGTCTAGAGCTAGAAATCAAATTACTTTAGATTAGAGCTCGAGGCATCTCCTAATCCCCTCCTGTCCCCATTTTGCCTTAAGTTTCTTGTTCATAATGTTGAATTTCACCCTTTCTAAACCAGCAGACCATCTTATTTGCTGTAAAATGGAAGGAAAGAGTGGGAATTCAAGTGTATTAATTCAAGTATTTATTCAGACTATATTTATTCAAGTATCATGCAAGAGAATTATGGTCTGGTTAAGGCAATAGACACAGACTCCAGAGTAAAGGCAGAGTGTGATATAGCTAAGTCAGAGGTATAGACATGCCACGGGAGAAGAAAGCACAGACTTCCAGCATGGAGAACTGAAAAGGATTTCTGGGAGGAGACAGATTAGGTTTGATTTGTAGGATGGAGATTGACAGGAAGACTATTCCAGGAAAAGAGTACAAGCCTTTCTGCTCTACAATTTAAAACTATAAACTAAATTCTCCCAATAAATTTTCATTGATGAATTAGATGGTAATCAAATAACATTTCAGGAAATACCAGATTCTCTTCCAGTTTTTTTCTGTTTCAGTAAATAACACCAATAACCACCTAAATGCCCATGGCAGCCACCCGAAGCCACCTCCCCAAGGCTACCCTCACTGGCCCCAAACCTCTTCCCACACTGTAACCAGAGTTGTCTTTTATAAAAAGCAAATCCTGTCCTGCCTTGGCTTAAAAGCCTTCAGTGACTTCCTGTTGTCCTTAAGATAAAGTTGCTCCTCCTTCCTTAATAAAGCCCCCCACAGTGTGCTCCCTGTCTCTCTTCACCGGGCCACCCACTGAGGACCATTGTCTTTTTTGTCTCTATGTGTCTCTGTTTTGTTTTTGTTTCATTGGGGGTTTTTTTGGGCAAATGAACCTAAAGTTTAAATATACTAATTGTTTGGGTTTCAGTGAGTAATAGTGGAAAGATCCTATTATTTAGATTCAAAAAGCCTAGGTTCATCTCAAAGTTCTGTCGCTTAAAATGCGGGTGACCTTGGACAAGTTACTTAGCCTCTATGACTTCCTTTGTTCTTATCTGTAAATTGGGGTTAATAATAATCCCTACAAAACATACTGTTGTAAAGATTATATATGGTGATGCACGTGAACCGGAGCATTCTGTTTACATGTAGACGTTAGCAAAAATATCACCACCTAATAAGAAACATGTACCATCAGGTAAATAAATACAACATCGCTTTGGACATTAAAGAGCCAAGATGAGCGAATACCTGGAAACAGCCCAAGTTCATATACTGAAAATAATTTCTTAATGAATTACATTTGACATACAGTTTAAAGGGGGATAAGGCTGTTCACAGCAACAGAAAAATTGAACCAAACTACTAAAGAACCTGGCATCATACCTTATTTTCTTTCTTAATGTTTTGGGTTGTGTTTTTTTTTTTTTTACTTATTTGGAATATGGCACAATGCTAGTGATCTTTTGGAAGTATTTGTAAATATTTTGTACTCTCATCAGTATTTTTGGCAGACTTATTATATTCCTTTAAATGAGCTATTTCAAAAGATTTGCTGCATTCCTGTGATTTAATAATATTCGTGGATAGTTTTTTTTCCTAAAGGACTATATCCCCAATTTTTAATAATGAATTCAATAAGGAAAAACGTGGCTTATTTAATGGAAATTAATTTTATGTCTTCAAAAGAAAACAGAAATGCATTTACTTCATTAAACAAGAGACGAGTGACCTTGGCAGCCCTTTTCTCCGTGTGATACGAATACCAAGTAGATCGAGTTGATGAAGCAGCATTTAGCTCCCTGGGCTCCTGTTTGTCTTTCCTATTCTCCCTGCCTTTAATTCAGGTAGCAGTGGGAAGCTGAAGTGGACCATTCTCCTGCCCAATCCCCATGTGCAGGCTTCTCCGACTGCCCGGGAAGGAATTCCTTTACTGCCATCTTGTGCACTTATAAAGGTATTCACCACTTTCAATCCGATGAGCTGCTGTATACTTAGTGCAAAGTGTGGGATGGAGGGAAATGGAGGGCGGAGGGTGGCAGAAAGCTCAAACTTTTTTGAAACAGTGTTTTGAATGTATTACATTAATTAGTGTGAGGTGCTGAGTCACAGACAACATATTATGGGCTTATGAGCTAGATATTTCAGAGGAAGTGGCAGGAAATCAGATAACAGGAACAGTGAAGCTCAAATAGATTCTGTAAGTTTTGGAAAGATCGTCATGAAGATGGCGAAGAGCTCAGCTGAGAGCAAAGGAGAGTAGTTTTGCTTGCAATTACACATTTGCTGAATCCGTTTCTGTGATACATCCCCTGTTCAGCAACATTATTACATTTGTCAACCAGAAGGGCCTGCCCTTCGGGCCTTCTTTCTTTCCCCAGGCCTCCATTTCCCCATCTCATCACCTGCTCCAAGAACCTCTGCCACACAAGTCCCATGCACTCAAGGCTCATTTCTTCTAGAAGTTAGTGTCCCAACAATCTCTACTGGAAATGCTTTAAAAAGTTAGCGATGACCACCGTCATCAAAGTCTTCTGTGTTTTTATGGGAGACACTTGAATACTCTATAAATAGACTCAGTGGAATTGCACAAATTAAAAGATTGTTGGAGGAAGTTTGGGTTGGCACCCCTCCATTCCTTAAATTTTTCCAAGTAGGCCTTTAAAAGCATGCTGTCATTCACACAGTTGCTCAGGTAAGAAGCCTGGAGTCATCTTTGGGTGCCTGTGTGGCTCAGTCAGTTAAATGACCGACTTCAGCTCAGGTCATTATCTCACAGTCCGTGGGTTCAAGCCCTGTATCCGGCTCTGTACTGACAGCTCAGAGCCTAGAGCCTGCTTCAGATTCTGTGTCTTCCTCTCTCCCTGCCCCTCCTCTGCTCACTCTCAGTCTCTGTCTCTCAAAATAAAATAAAGACATAAAAAAAATATTTTAAAAAAAGAATCCTGGAGTCATCTTTGACATTTTCTTCTTTCTCAGGCTTCCACCATTTATCCAACATGATATACACCCCTCCCCCCCACCACACACACCGTTGCAAACATGTAGACCCAGTATTATGGACCCTTGGTCCTGAATGTCCATCAAAGCCATCTACTTTTCCCTACGACCACTGACATCACTCTAGCATAGGTTACAACCGCCACTCCCCCAGCCAACTTGTTTCTCCATGTGCAATAATCATCTTACAGCCGGAATAATCTTTTAAAAAATGAATCCGGTCACGTTGCAGTTTTGCATGATACTCTTGAGTAATTTTCTTTTGAAAAATAAATTCCAGACATTTTAACATGAGTTCGAGGCCCTGCGGGATCCAGCCTCTGCCCAGTTCTCACACCGCTCTTCGATCAGTGTCCTTCTCTTCCTGCATCAAGGACATCAGTCTTCTGTGAGTTTCTCCAAAGGGCCAAGCTTGGATCACCTCAGGGCCTTAGAACATGGTGTTCCCTGTGTCCATTCTCCATTTGCCTGACACCTTGCCCTTCTTTGTGGCTGCACTGATCACAAATCATTTGTACAATTTATTCCTTAATATCTGGCTCTAAGCCCAAATTTTAAATTCTCTGAAGACAGGTGCCAAGTTGGTTTTATGCACCTCTACACTGAAGCCAAAATAGGCAACTAATTAAACATTGTTGAATGAATTATCGCATTAATGATTACCTCCTGTGATTTTTGGTTGTCTTAACTATGTTCCCTTTTTGACAGTAAGCTCCTCAGAGATAGTCATCACATTTTTTAGTGAGATCTTATGTTGCGTTGGTTGCAGAAACCACCTGGACATGATCTTACAACCTAATGGAGGGAAAGCATAGAGACGATGTCATAATCTGCAACATGAGCATATTTCTTTGGAAACACATGTGAGAAAGGGGTAAGTCATTTGGCCTGAATCGGGGTAGACATGTCGGAGAAGATGAAATCAAATAGAGGTTTGAAAAGATGGGTTGGAGCGTCTGGGTGGCTCAGTCAGTTGAGTAACTGACTCTTGATTTGGGCTCAGTCGTGATCCCAGGCTGGTGGGATCAAACCCCACTGAGTGCTGAGCCTGCTTGAGATTCTCTCTCTCCCTCTGCCCCTCTCTCCCACTTGTACATGCTCACTCTCTCTCTTTCTTTCTCTAAAATAAAAAAGATGAGTAAGAGTTTACAAGTGGTAAAGAGCGGTAGAGTGATCAAAAGAGCCAGATCAGAGAAGTGAGAAAGAATACAATGGTTTTAAGGCTGGAAACACAAAGGGAGCATTATCTCTTTCACCACCAGAACCTCCATCATATTTATTAGATGCATACAGTAGGCATTTCATTAACACTTGTGACTTGACCACTTGAGAATGGTCAGAAATGTGGAAATAATAGTATGTATGGTATCTTGGTAGAGTCAGAATATGAGACAAAATAGAATGATCTTTCTTCCATTTTTAATAATTAACAACATTGGAACAGGGGCGCCCGGGTGGCTCAGTCGGTTGAGCATACGGCTTCGGCTCGGGTCATGATCTCGCGGTTTGTCGGTTCGAGCCCCGCATCAGGCTCTGTGCTGACAGCTCAGAGCCTCGAGCCTGCTTCCGATTCTGTGTCCCCCTCTCTCTCCGACCCTCCCCTGCTTCAGCTGTCTCTCTCTGTCTCTCAAAAATAAATTTAAGAAAATAATTTAAAAAAATATTTTAAAAAACAACATTGGAACAATGATATTTGATACAACATCAAGGAAACACCAGTAAGAATGACATTTCTGTGGTTCCCCACATTTGGTCAAATCAGCTTGTGTTGAAACTGCTCTGAAAGGGTTTCGAGTTCCAGCTGAAGGTTCACTCATGACGTTAAATCTAAATTCTCCCTCAATGAGCACTGTTCTCTTGAACTATCTTTAAATGGAGGCTGCTGTCTTTCCCCCATGACTTCCTATATTTCTGGCCTGAGAGAATCTGAGGGCGACATTCCTGTTAGCTCTGTGCTGACACTTTTAAACAAATCCTCAATCATTCTCCTTTGAAAACCAGGCCACATGCCTTCACAAGAGCTTTTACTAATCCTTGGCATCGTTTTATCCAAGAATATTAAGCATCAGATTTCTCTGCTTTTGGCTACTATTTCCTGAATCAAAACATAAAATGTAGATACAACCAATTAATCATCCCTTATGAAATCTTGTTCTACACTAAATCTCTATTGTTGCCTACAGTTAGGTTTCAGGAAACCAATCCCTGTTTCCTCAGTTATTGGAGAATTGAAAAAGTTGGCAAAGGAAGTCAAGTTATTTATACTTGAATAAGAGAAATGTTTAATACTACATATGAATTCTCAATTGTCTAAGATACAAGGAAATTTAATGAATTGCTGGTTATAGAAATAAAATGGAAGAAGAGAAATTATACAAAGCTTTTCTATCTAAAATAGTAGATTTTTAGCCCTCTAAAAGCAGGGTCTGGAGCAAATTATAGAATTTTGAAGGCTTGCTTATGTAATTGTTTTAAGTAAACAAAGTAATTGAAAGCTTCAATGATGAGTATCTTAAGTAAATAACTTACTCTTTTCATATTTAAGACTCACCATTCTGTTGTATGTATGGTTCTTGCTTCAGAGTTTCCTGTTACTATTATTACAATTTACAATAGGAAGTGCAGTATATAGTGTACGGAAAACTAGACTATCACACAAATGTTTTGTTTATGTCTGTGTTTGAGAATTATATTTCTGTGCCCAAGAACCAAGGGTAGGATTCCTCACTCCTGCTCTGATGTTGAAGTGCGTTCCCTTTCCACAGATACGTGTCTTTTACAATATTGAATGGATCTCAGAGGAAAAGTCGAGGGGAAAGCTGGAGCCCTCCAGGTCTGAGGGAACAGCTCAGCACAAAGGTTGGACTGAGTGTCCCCGGCAGGGATTACAGGTCATGCTCCACCACAAGGGGCCACGGGACTCTGAGCAAGTCCCTTGAGAAATGGATGCTGGACCCGGAAGGAGATGATGGTCCCGGGCACCTAGCTTCCAACTCCCAGGCAGGGTTTCCACGGTTAAGCTAGAAAATACTTGTCTATTCAAGATAGAGCTGAACCCAGGGCCAACGTGAAGGAACACTTTAATGATTTAAGAAGCTATTCAGTTGTCATAAAAAACTAATTTTCTTTCTTCCAAACTTCCAGATTATTATGGAGATTTTTCTGCTGAGTTTTACTTTAGAAAGATATTAGGTACATCAAAACTGGCAGAGCCATAAGGAATTGTAGAAATTTTAATATCTGTTGATGTGGATGAGAAACTAAAATCTCTATATTTAAAACTGGCAGATGACTTTTAAGTGGATAACATTAAATTACTGTGAGAATCGTCCAATATTTTCTCATCTACGTACAATGGTTTCTTGGTAGAAGAAAGCTATGATCTAGTTTCTTGGGCTAAATGGGTGTTTTTCCACTTTGTTCCCAAGCCTGCTACCAAACCTGTCCTAAAGTAAAGAGTATGAAATTAAATAATTTGTTAAGTGTGTGTGTGTGTGTGTGTGTGTGAGAGAGAGAGAGAGAGAGAGAGAGAGAGAGAGAGAGAGAGGAGGAGAAAGGTAAGAAGATATCTCTGAAAAGTATATTTTAAAATTATGATGATTTCCCCAAAACCATATGTGTTTTTTTTAATCACACACTTAAGGAGGGCATTTAGGGTGAGGAGCTCAAAACAAATAATCTTTTGTTCAGAGACTTTCAAGGTGCTTTTTGGTGTGTATTTATCGTGTAACAGCTGGGAATCCAAATGTCAGGGTTGATATTTTCCCCTTTCCATCCAACAGCATGAAAAAAGTAATAATACACAATACTATATGAACCCGCTTGGGCCAAATACATTAAAAAAAGAGATAATTTGGACATTATGATGGAATCAGTTAAAACCAAGTTTTACTCAGAAGTTTTACTCACTGAAAGGGACGCAGGATGGAGCAGTGGGGCGTCGTTTCGCAGAGAGCTGTAGAGATCATTTGTAACACAAGCCAGTTATGGCTTCCGCTTGGTCTCTTAGAATTTTGGTTACTGTTCTTTTCTCCAGCAGCTCTGAGCATAGCTTCTAGCAAATATTGGGTCCAAATATTTTTGGTGGAGGATCTGCTAAAAGTAATAAATACCTAAGGTTAATTAGCAATGACTAATTTTTCTAGGCAGTTTCTAACTCTTCCCGGCTAGAGAGAAGGTGGAGGAGGGTGGTAATTCTTGCAAGACGCGCAGAGGTAGGAAGAAAGACAGGGTGGGAGGGTGAAAGAAAAACATTTTCATCTAATTTGGGAAAATAAACCAGGATAGTCTCTATGTCTTAGGTTCAGAAAGGAGAATGGAAATAAAGCGAGTTTATTAACTATCTATCCTGTGGCAGATACTCTGAGAGGTTGTCGGAATTTTTGGATTTGATCTATCAGTATTTCTACCTCCTTTCTGTTATAAGGATACCTTTAAAAAGTAGATATCAGAAAGAAAATGATTCTCTCATAGCAGAGCCTACACAAGTCTCACATTTGGCAAAACTGAGCCCTCAAAGTCCTGTCCAATGTCCTAGAGTTTGACACCAAAATAAACTTTAAATGAGGACTAAAGTATTAGTCAACTGATTATACTACCAAGCTTCGAAGTTACACTAAGTGTAGCACATACATTTTTCTTAGACATTTAATTCTTAGAAGCTGATCTTTGCTCGTAGCCTTTAAAGTCTATTTCAGTAATTTTTGAAAGATATAAACAGTAGAAAAGAGTTTCTCTCTAATCAACCCGCCTACTATTATGGAAATCTCCCAACATCTAGTGGTGGCATATATGAATTGCAGGGGAAGCGACTAAAGAAACAAAGTTTACAAAAATTGTATACACTAAGATGTTAATAATTCTAACTTCTGTCTGCGAGGTACAATATTATGCAACTTACTTTAGTTTGTTTACCCACTTTTTATAATAATTATATTTTGCTTGGGTAAATAAACAGAAGAATTGAAAGAAACAAATGGTACAGAGAGCCAATGGAAAGAGAAAAATGACATCAAGCCTAATTCCTTCAGTGGTCCAGAGTTTTAACTAAAAGGACTGAAACAAAAAGGCAAAAAAAAAAAAATCCCTGAGATTATAAAAAAGGGGGAGAAGTTGAGTGCGGGAGAACAGGAAAGGAGAAAAATACAGAAAGGTAACCCAAATGCTCCCATGAAGCATTCTGCTACACTAAAGAAAAGGCAGGAGTGAGATGTCCCCAGGCACCTCTGGGCACAGAGAACAGAAACAAGCAATGGAATCTGTAAAACCATTTTCTCTGATGAATTTTTTTTTATATTAACCAGCCTAAGTGCATCAGCGTTTTGTTTCACACTGTCTAACTCCCCAATTTTGCTAGCTCTTTCTCTACCTTCATGTGCACTGACTTTGCTGGTGGTGTCTTCCTAGCCTTCTCTTGGTTTCTACAAACACGGTAGCTCCCGGTCACCACATAGCTTTTGCGCATACCATGCCATCTGGGACAATCTAGGCTCCCTTCCTCTCCAGTGTTCCCCCCAGTCCATCTCCAGGTCTCAGCTAACATCATCCTTCTTGCCTTTATGATCTTTGGCAGAATTGGCAATGACTTATTTATTTCTCTGTTCATTTGTTTTCTGTCTCCCTCATTAGAATATAAAGTGCATGACGGCAGGAGTGTATCTGCCACCACAGCCGTGTTTTCAGTAGGCACACGGCTGGCACTCAACAAATACTTGGGAAATAAATGAGTGGCTGCATGGCAACCTAATGCAGTGGACAGAGCTGGAATTCTTACCTTCATTTCGTTGGTAAGGACATCCTAGAGACGCTCCGATGACCTGCCTCTGATAGATCTCCCTAGCAGAACAAGAACATAGGTCTCTTTCCTCAAGTCCAAGATTTGGGTCAGACTGCCTTCTAGCTATACGACATTGGGTACTTTACATAGTCTCTGTGCCTCCGTGTTCTCCACCCATAAAAAAGGAGATATAATAGTAACCCATTTCACTGTCGTGATGAGGATAAAATACGTCAGCATATAAAAGCACCTGGACCTGCGGACGTGAGGACGAGCTGCTGTCAGATTGTTCCCAGCTCAGAACCGCCTCAGCGTCTCGGTGCTGTTCTTCTGCAGTTCCCCCTTCTCAAAAGCACAAATGTCTTGTACATCTTTAATGGTATTTAAAACTTTAAAATACTGATTGTGGTAAAAAGCACATTCAGGCAGTGGTAATTTTTAAATGTGCTTTATCAAACTATAGTAAAGAGGTGAGGCACCACCTCTCCACCACCCCCCTTCAGCCCCCACCTGGAAACACCATTCTAAGGACACAAAGAGGCTTTACGGGATGGACTGAATTCCCAAACATCAGAGCCATGGCCCCTAAATAGCATGATAACCTAAGGAAACTGTCCAGTCTAGGAAAAATAGCAAAAGACTGAAATTTCTGAGGATAAGTGAAAGATCTTTGAGGAAAGGAAGCTGTCAGGCAACAGAGCTTTGGGAGTTGGGAGAGAGTTTGGGGGTCTCAATCAACTGTCCCTAACTCCTAAGTACCCCTGAACAATCCAGAGAGAAGGATTCTGTGACAGGAGCTGAGCTGGGCTGAGCTGGACTGGCTTATTACCCTAACCAATGTTAACTCCTCCCTGATGCTAAAACTTAATGGCCTTTAGTTCCACATATAAAGAATAGGAATTAGAATGTATTTCCATTGGGAAAGGGAATCCAATTGACTTAATTTTGCTGAAAAATATGAGTCTGATACTAGATACAGATCTTCATGAGGTCAAAGGCACTGAGTTCCTAATGTGCATGTGATGGGCCGTGCTCACTGGGGAGAACTTGGGGGGGGGGTTACAGCACAAGTGATAGAGATGCTGAAGGAGAAACTCCAAAGGCAAACAGGCATCTTAACGCTTCTGCATCTGATGGACTATTTCCCAACCGTTGCCTAGGTCACCCCTTGCTGCCTATGAAGTCTGGATTGTCTTCTAAACCTTGAAAATGTGTTTATCAATATCCGTTGCTGCTAGGGACGGAACTAAGAAAAGGCGAGTCCTCTATGTTTTTCTAGCCTTAATTCCTGGAATTTGCAAGAAGCCCTTTTGCTTCCTTCTGTAGCGTAGGCTCTTGCCACTAGAGGGAGCCGCTGCATCAGTTGTATGACAAATTGACAGCAGGTCCCACATTCTCGTGGCTGTGACTGTGGAATATCATTTGATGCCGATTCCCTCAGAAACATAAGTTGAGTATCAATCCCATCATCTCTCCTGCATGACTTGCAAAATATGCTGTCCTGGTCTCAGTCATATGGATGGGAACACCCCTGTTCACCAGAATGCGTTCTCAGGGACCTGGTTTCTATCTGTAGCCTAGCAGATGACCGTCTCCTTGGCAACCAAGACTGTTTCCCTACTTAGAGACACACAAAAAACTGACAGAGTCCTCATGGGTCATTCCATCGGTAAACATGTCAGAAGTATGACCTGCTTCCCCACCCCCAAAATAATACTCATTTCCCAGAACCTCACTGGATGTTAGATTACGTAAAACAGGAACCTAGTGACGGTAGTGACCCAGTGATTTAGAGTGGGGTCAAATGGCTGCTTATGCTCGGTGCCAACTAAGACCCAAGTCTCGAGTATGTCAAAGCAGGAAGAAATGCATGAAACTAGTATCCCCGGTGGGTGAGGAAGGACAAGATTGGATAAAATTTCTTAGGAAAAATGAAAATTCTCTTACTAAGTTGTGTTCTCACACACTCTGATTCTACCATTCCTTGACGGTCCATCCACACACTTAGAAGAATGAACCGATATTCTGGCAGAGAGGGGAAGAGCCTTGAAACCATTTGTAGAAATGAGAAGAGAAAAAGAGAGAGTTTCTACCTCTCCTAGAAGTTTTAAGATCCATGAATCTTAAACAAATATAAGTTTGTGAATCACCTCTTATTGCAAAACTCATGTCTTAGTCATTCAGCGCCTTTTATCCACCAGCTTCTAGGTACTAGGAAGTGTGTATGGGACACAGGTATTGAATATAGAATATTTGTTGCTTCTTTCTCTTTATACTTTTTTTTAATTTAACTTTTTATTTTGAGATCACTATAAATTCACACCCAGTTGTAAGAAATGAACAAGTTTAATTTTTCCACTTTAAGGGATCTTATTTTCTTTTAATTTGGAATTTAATCTTTGGTATAATTACTCAGAACTTACATTTAGCTGATGTGTCATTTGCTTGATTGGTCCCTGACCCCCTTCCATCGATGGAACTGGACCCGTGAGCCATTCACTTTCTCTGTAGAGAGAAAAAAATAATCACATGTTTATCTATATGAGGCTTAAAGGAGAAATGACTCGCCCTACTTAAACGTCAGGTCCTGAATGGACTGTGAAAGGTATCTGGTCCATTTCACATTGCATTGGGAGGAAACAGACTGAGAAATAGGGAATAATTGCCTCAGGATCCCGGATCACAGACGGGTGAGCATTCCCACAGCTCCTGTCCCACAGGGGCCAGCCAGTCAGCCGTCAGTGACTGCGGAGGACTCACCCTCCCCGTAACCCCCCTTGTTGATGACTTTCCATTTTCTGCGGTGCCAGCTGGTCGTGACTGCTGCAGCATCTCTCATAACACCTGTTGGAATCTGTTTTAAAGACCCACGGTGGTGTTTAAGAGCCAAAAATAAAATTACATTGTACCTTCTGATAATTTCAGATGATCGCTTACACTGCCCTCCTCCTTTCTGAACATCACAGAGGTAAAGTAGCTTTTATTTTTTTTATTTAAAAAATGTTTATGTCTTTATTTTATTTTGAGAGAGAGAGAGAGACAGAGTGAGCTGGAGAGGGGCAGAGAGAGGGAGACACAGAATCTGAAGCAGGCTCCAGGCTCTGAGCTGTCAGCACAGAGCCCGATGAAGGGCTTGAACTCACAGACCGTGAGATATGACCTGAGTCGAAGTCGGCCACCTAACTGACTGAGCCCCCCAGGAGCCCCTAGGTAAAGTAGATTTTAAAATTCTGTACTTCCAACTGCCCAGCTCAGAGAACAGTAGATCTCTATCTTAAGCACACCTACTTCAGAGAATTCAACTTTCTAGACTCAGCCCCTACCCCTTTGATCCATCCCGCATGAGAGACAGAGAGACAGATAGAGTTTCACTCTCTCCTCTTGCCTCATTGTCAGGAATAGTCAGGATTCCATTTGAGTAACTGCCTTCTCTTCATCTTCTAGAGATTCTCATTGGAGATTATTTTTCCGCACTTCACGTGCTCCTAGAAAACCTAGAACCAAATGTGCATGACTCACCCTAACCGAGTGTGTCTACTCGTCAGCCTGAATGAGTGCTTGTCCCTGTCACACAGTAGGGTGCGTCTTAAGTGTCACCTCACACTAGTTTCACTTTCTTTTCTTGATCCATATTCCTCTACCCTGACTTCCACATCTCTTCTCACTTCTGATTTTACGTAATTAAGTATGTTTATTTACTCAGCTTACATGGAAGACTAGGATATTAATCAATTTGTTTGTTCTCAGCCGCTTGGGCCAAATTTTATTCACCTGCCTTCAAATTATTTACCCCAATTATATACACAAAGCAAAATGAAGTAGAGGGAAAACAAGGGTGGAGGGGTGGAATCTGCTACTGAGGACTGAAAGCACCTTGCATATAATAACTAGTAAATTTTGCATGCTGTGAATATGGATGACAACATCATACATATTTCAGTGGGGCATTTTCACTCTGTCCATGTGGCTATAACTTCAGTTTCAAGTTGTAACAAAACTTGGGGCACACCTCTGTGGCTCAGCCAGTTAAGCATCCAGCTCTTGATTTCAGCTCAGGTCATGATCTCATAGTTTGTGAGTTCGAGCCTTGTATTGGGCTCCACGCTGACACCGTGGAGCCTGCTTGGGATTTTCTCTCTCTCCCTCTTTCTCTCTGCCTCTCTGTTTCTCTCTCTCATAAGTAAGGAAGTCAGTAAATAAATAAACTTAGAAATATAAACGTGTAAGGAAACTTGAGGAAAACAAGATTAAGGTTTAACCTCTAAGATCAGGAAACACAACTTCCTTTAATATGTATTTTACTTTCTTTTTTTTTTATTTTTATTTATTTTTGAGAGACAGAGAGCACAAGCAGGGGAGGGTCAGAGAGAGAGGGAGACACAGAATCTGAAGCAGGCTCCAGGCTCTGAGCTAGCTGTCAGCACAGAGCCTGATGTGGGGCTTGAACCCACGAACCGTGAGATCATGACCTGAGCCGAAGCCGGACGCTCAACTGACTGAGCCACCCAGGCGCCCCATGTATTTTACTTTCTTTCCATGTACATTCATCCAGGTAAAAAGAGCACAATAACTATTTTTAGAGTGAAATTTTTAAGGAGAAATTAGTGTGTTATATACTCTACAACAAGAGTCTGAAGAACCTAAATAATAATGCGCACTTGAAATACGAATAGTTGCTTGAAACTCGGAGCCAAATTCAGGGTCAGAGCTGGGAAAGCCTTTTGGCTCTTGGTAAGTTGTAAGATAAATAGGTCCTTTTCCTTGAGGCCATAATACACAATTCCAAAGATCACTTGATGGATTTGTACTCAGATAAGAAAGATAATCTGGAATATAAGTCAGCGTACCCGGCAGTCCCTCTCTTTTGTGATTCTTCACTTTCAAATGACAAGTTTCAATTCATTATAGATTCCAAGTGATTCATTCTTTATCTCTTTTTCAAAAATGCCTATATTCTTTCGCCTTTCCCAATCAAGGAAGTGAATGGGTATCTTCGTGAAAGAGGTCCTGAGGAAGATTGCAGACATTATCCTATGCTTCATTGAGTGGGTTCAGAATAGCTTATAATATATTATCATAAAAACAGTCATCAATAGCATAATTGCTGCATGAATAATCTTAGAACAAGTGGGACCTTTCAAGCTTTTTTATTGTGGGCAATCATTGTGCTCACCACATAAAACAAATGCCTTCTGGGAATTTTTTCTTACAAGACACAGCTTTCTCTAGTGTATGTTTCTTGGTTTTCTACAGGAGATAGCTGAAAGATAAAAGAAGCTGGCTGTTCTGGCTGCAGGGATAATACCGTGTGTAGCCACTGATAGTTCATTTATGCAACACATTAATGAAAAAAAGTCGCACATATAATGAAATATCGGCAAGTTGGTCCTCATTACCATCATAATATTTGGTGCTGGAATTTAGTAACTCTTTCTGCACATCATGTCAAAGAGGATTTTAACATTAATTAAAACCCCCCAGTGATACTGGATGAAAGGGATGCTGTTGATGCAATTTTACATATAAGAAACAGAGAGATTAAGAAAGTGACCTGGACAGATTTTTTTCATTACTCATAATGCCGCAATATGTCGCTGGCAAACACGGAAGCGGGCGTAGCCTCCCACGGCCCCTGCGTACTCGACCGTGTCCTCCTGGTGGAATAGGAGCCTGGTAATTAGGGCTTCTGGTGTCTACAGATGCTCCGCTCACTCTCCTGGCCCGCATTCCCTCGGCACTAATGAATTCAGGATTAATTTGCAATAGATGATTAAAAAGTAAAAAGCTTTCCTCAACTCCTTTAGGGCAGAAACCGGTTCTTTAATGCTCCCTGAACGTCTCCGTATTTCCCTGGCTTGGCTTCCTGACATGTGTGAGTAAAACACGGGTTCCTGGGTTGGACAAAGCTAAGTAGGCTCCCTTTCTTCCAGAATCCCCAGAGCCTTCGCTGTGCTGATGTACACTGCAGAGGCCACGAAGGAAGTATTGCCTGTGGATTTAGGTGACCAACCAAACCTCTGTTTCTTAGGTATGGTCAACTCCAGAATATATATATATGGTCTACATATACACACACACACACACACACATTGGAATGTCACTCAGCCATAAAAAAGGATGAAATCTTACTATTTGTGACAACATGTATGGACCTAGAGAGAATTATGTTAAGTGAAATAAATCAGACAGAGATACGTATTCTCTCTTGTCAAGCTGAGAGGCAAGGAGTTGGCCAGGTAACCTTAAAATAGAGGTTTTGTTATTTGTCTGGCAAGGCCCACGGCTGAGGAAATGGCAGTCATTGCAAAGAAAGTTTGTTGTCCTCACCAATGGCATGAGAAGGGGGCTTGCCCTTCCCCTGGGCACACAGCAAGCCTCAGGCTTGGTCAGGAGGCGGAAATGTGGGCCGGAGCTCTGCTGTGGTTTCTGTGGGAAGGAATGAGCAGGACTGGTGAGTCTGAATAATTCCAAGGGGCTCTGTGGTGTCGCGGCTGTCCCTCAGTTGTCTGGTCCCTGACTCTGGAGAGACTGGGGCAGGGGAATATCGGCCCAGAGGCTGACAATGGAGACGGTGGGGGTGGAAGCCTCTGCCCTGGTTTGCCTAGGGAAGGTGCACCGAAGGCTCTTGTCTGCCATCTCTAGGAATTAGCCGGTTCTGGAAAAGCGGTTCCTCCAGGGTCAACAAAACCCGAAGCATCAGAAGCACAGAATAAAAACTCATCGTAGAGGCCCACAGTGTGCTGATGGTCCGGCCTGCTTGCCGTCCACACTGAGAACAGCTCCTACAGCCACGAGCAAACGGACGCGATCCCCGCTCAAGGCCAAGGGCTAAGGCAGCTGGTGCCCCGCCCCAGCCAGTCCCCATGAGCCAGAAGCTCATGTTTATTGCTGCATGCCTCTGAGATGTTTCTGCTTGGTTATTACTGGCCTTATTGTGGCAATGGCTGAATAAGACAGAGAATTTTACTAGGCACGGGGCGCTGCCATTGTAAACCCCAAACTACGCGCTGTCAGCTTTAGGACTGGAGAGAAAGCAAGAAAATGGTTGTAGGAGCCTGGAGAAATGTTGATCCGTGTTATACAGCAGTGAAACATTGTCTTTAACTGTTACTTGCAGTAAACTAAAGGACAGAAAGTGTTCGCGATACCGTTGGAATGATGAGGAAGTTTCAAGGCACGATGTTGACAGAGTAAGTGGCTCGGTGCCAGTTGAAAAGAGATGGGTTCAGGGGAAACATGGCTGGTTTGCAAATAAAATTGAGGGTGAACAAACAAAGCCCAGAAATCCTAGGATTTACAGGCATGAAAACTTAAACTGTGTCGAGAGAAACATTCTTTCAGCTTGAATTAAAAGTAATTGTGACTCTTCGAGATATGAAAATACCTCGGATTCCGCCCCTCCCCCACTTCCTGTAGGCAGGAAGCAGACGGAGGAGGTTGCCCAGCCACCAAATGGGCATATTCTCCAGTGCCGTCCTCAGACGTGGCCAGGGGGGGAGTTTTGGCAAAGAGGGATGTCTCAAAGAGTGGAAAGGAGCCTGGGGTAAAGTCAGAGGGGTCTGGGGAGCTATTCCCAGGGAGCAGTCATGGGGTCCAATCCAAGAACATTCCTTGCCCCCAAGATAGGGAACCTGGCAACATTTGCCTACCAGGATTTCACAATTGCTATAAACTTATGACAACTGTCTGCTTTCATGCTTATTAGAATGGGGGCGTTCGCTGTGGTCATCTTGTTCCGTTCCACGTTGGTATGTTCCGTGTGAGAGTAGACAGATAACTTGTCCATTCGGTCAAAGGTCCCCAGACTGAGAGGAACCACATCTGGAGTTGACGCAGATGCAGCAATGCTCTCTTTCTAGCCTGATGACATCGTGGGATGGGATTTGGGGGATGTTGGACTGGGGGCGAGTATATGTGGAAGGGATGTGAATAACAGTGATGGAGACCAGACTGTGATAGATTGAGTGATTGGTGCCAATTCTTTATTGCCCTATAATAGAATTATGTATACCCATTCTTGTCACTTTCTCACAGCAGGCAAAGGGTACCGATCTCCCCAGCCCTCAACTTTAGGCCTGGCCCTAGGACTTACTTGGCGAATGAGAAGTTAGCTGCCAAGAGCACGTAGACACTTGAAATGTGCTGTGTGTCTACTCTGGCCCTCTTGCTCTCTTTCACTGCAGGAGTCGGCCATGAGAAGAGCACCCCCTAGTAACAGGTGCCCCGCAGCCTGCGCTCCAACACGAGCACAGTGCCTCATACCTGAGTCTCAAACCAAAGCCGGTTTTTGAGGCCCAAAGCAGAGCCACCCCCGAGCTTTCCTGCAGACACGTGCCTGAGAAGTAAATGCTAATTGTTGCGAGCCGCCCAGATTTAGTGCCTGTTTCACAGCTTTATTGAGCCATAGCGGACTCAGACACGTATCTTTCCATGCCGTTATGTATTTTTTAAGAACACTAGGGGAAATATGTCAATTCCACTGAATAGTTTCGCTTAAGTAAAGATTCCCGGATTCTGAGACGTTTAGGTTTATCCTCAGACTTTTATTTTCTGGTGGAGAGGAAGAAGAAGAACTTCTATTTTTTGTTTCTTTTAACAATCCTATAGTAACGTGTTGATATGTAAATTTTGTCCATACTTTGGTTTATTTTTATAGGGTTCAACTGGATCATAGTAGCTCCCTTATAAGGTTGTTATGGGAATTAAAAGACGTGAGATGCATGGAGTGCCAGGTATATTATCTGTCATACAATGGGACACTTAATAAATGATTGTTAGTATTGTTTTGTTGTTGTAGTCTTAGAAGTTAAAAAAAAATTCCAAGTTCTTGACATGAAATGTAAAGCAGTTCTCCACAAGGGTTACACCAGTTTACATGGCTAGTAGTGGATGGCATGTGAGTTTCAGTGCATCATCTAACAGCTGCAACTTTTTTA
Source organism: Helogale parvula (assembly GCA_004023845.1). Lineage (NCBI taxonomy): Eukaryota > Metazoa > Chordata > Mammalia > Carnivora > Herpestidae > Helogale > Helogale parvula. The sequence goes on along the minus strand of PJEM01008565.1, from coordinate 15,343 downwards.
AACTTTGGCGATTTTAACAGGTAAAAAATAGTATCTTTACAGGGGCACATGGGTGACTTAGTCAGTTGGGCGTCCAACTTCAGCTCAGGTCATGATCTCACCGTTCCTGAGTTTGAGCCCGAGTCAGGCTCTGTGCTGACAGGCTCAGAGCCTGGAGCCTGCTTCAGATTCTGTGTCTCCCTCTCTCTGTGCGCTTTTTCTGCTTATGCTCAGTCTCTCTGTCTCTCTCTCTCAAAAATAAATAAACATTAAAAAAAGAAAAGAAGGAATAATATCTCACAAATATTCCAATTTTCATATGTTTTTTTGAAGAGGAAGTGGAAATTTTTTAATGTTTATTTATTTGTTTATGGGCAAGCAAGAGAGCTAGAGAGAGAGAGCACATGTGTGTGCATGGGCAGGTGGGGGAGGGGCAGAGAGAGAGAATCCCAAGCAGGCTCTGTAGCGGCAGTGCAGAGCCCAACACGGAGCTCAAACTCACTAATCATGATGTCATGACCTGCGCTGAAATCGAGACTTGGACACTCAACTGACAGCCACCCAGGTGGACATTTTTTTATATGAATGTCCTAATGTATATATGCTCCTCTGTGAATCCTCAGTTAACATGTCCATTTCCATCCGTCACTACGAGGCATGTCTTACTGGACATTTCTTTCCTTCTCTGGTCTGATAGACTTCCCTTGCGCCGAAAGCCTGACTGACTCCTGTGTTGTTGGCAGTCACACGTGGCTACCTGACGTAAAGAGCAAGTGCCACGTATTGATACGGTAGTATTTTGGATGGACTGGGTTCAAAAATATATATCATTGGAATTCGCCTTACCTATTTCTTTTTGCTTTTTAAAATATAGGTACTAGAAATTACGTAATTCTCTTGAGCAGGGCTGGTGAGACCTTTGAAGGTTCTTGTCTGAAATTCTCTGTGGTCAAACCTGACCCTCATTTGGGTCCTCCCGCTGCTCTTTCTGATGTGGCCCATCCCCTGTGGTCTTTTGTCCATATGCTGTGCTGAGTCCGAATCCCTCGCCTCCAAGTCTCCACGCTATGTTATCCCTCCTAATTCCATTCCCTCTCCTGTGGCTCATCGCCCCATGTCTGGGGAGGGGCTATTCCTGAGGGAAACAGCAAACTTGATAAAGATTTTCAGCCCAACAATGTGTTTTCAACAGATCGTCTTCTCTATTATTTATATGTTCATATTCTATTTATTCTACTTCTGTCACTGAAACATGATTTTGCAAAGTTCTCTTTATATTTTGCCATTGAAAGGTGACAGACATACAAGGCTAATAAACAATTGCCTCTGTTTTCAAACTCCCCTGCCTCTGCCCCCACTGTCCAGCGCAGCCCTGAACCTTCCCAAACCGCATGAGTGAAGACAATCAAAAGTTATTGCTTGTAGCTACTCAGACTCCATGTTCCCCAACAACATCTCCACTTAACCAAAATGTCACAGACATTTGCTCCTCATTCCTGGGCTTTTTTTTTGTTTTTTTTTTTTTAGTTTTGACAGCAGGGTAGGTCTCTGTTAACTCACCTGGCTGTCGTAAGAGACTCTTGAAAAGCCATTAACCAAGGATTCAAGAAAAAGAAGTCCTTGCTAATGTAAGACAGAACTCTTAATATATTGAAAGAGATTATCATATGTCACTTAAAAATTCAACCTCATTTGTTTGAAACATAGCTCTTTCCCGATTGTCTAAGTTTTCCTGGTTGTGGGGCTTTGCCACCACACGGGAGTGTCTGCAGCACACATTTAATGCCAGACCAGCGTTCTCTATGCTCTACCCCTCCCTAGCCTGCTGCGGTTCCCCTCGCCTGACGTCCCCACAGGTGCCCAGGGAATTCGAGCCGATCTGAATATGTAATCGTGTGGCCTGATTAGCTGAAGTGTCATCTCGGGGGAGCTCTCTGGCTGCTCCCCAGTTCTCGGCAACTAGTTTCCTAAGCGCCTCTGAGAGATGCCGGGAACACCATGTGGCTGTTAACCTTCTCCGCTTTAGTCATTTTCTGCTCACGCTGGCTGGAAGCCCAGCTCCCGAGAGCGTACAGGAAGTGGGCACAGGAAGTCTCTTTCCTTCTAAGACGCACTAGGGCACACTTCCCGTGGCCTGAGGGAGAGATGGGCAGGCTTTGAGTCAGTGTATCTTTAAAGCATTCATTATTCTGACAATGGAGTTCCATGAAACCCACAACTATCCCTTTTATGTAAGTCACACAGAGTACCAGAAACGTATCATAATACCAAGAAGTAAATAACCACTGCCTTGTTTTATGAATATGAGAATTTCGGTGAAGATGCCTAAATATTGTGATCGATTTAAAACTAGATGGGCTGACGTGTAGGTATTTACAACATCAAAGGGTTTCTCTGATTGAATCCGTTTCTCGAATGTAACATAAAAGGCAGGACATCCATCTTAACTAGCAATTTAAAAACAGGTACCTTGGTGTTCCAGCCTCTGATTTAAACACTAAGGTGATCAGTTTGGAGGGAAGAGCCTCCGTGTGGGCTGACTGGTCAGACCAAAGTGCGAAAGACCTGCTATCCCTCTCGAATATATGATGATAACTAGCAACACCAGTAAATATCTGAATGGTACTCCGTGTCCCTTCCTCTGCACAGTCGCATCCATACAGTCACATCTAACCTTCAAAGCACATGTCTAGAAGATGGATATTATTAGTCTTAATTGTGGATGTTGTTGGAGTTGAGACTGTCTTCTTATTGCTTATCACAGTCTGAGAGTAAGTCATCTTTCTTGAACTTGGACATGTCCGCTGAGGTCAGAGCTCAGGCAGACGAGCTTGCGCTATTTTTAGGTGGGACTCCACAAGGCAGCTGCAAAGCCAGAGTCACACGCACACGCCGTTTTGACTCAGCAGCCGAGCTCCGCTTCTCGCTGTCCCCTTCTCCGAACTCCTGGAGCAGCGCACAGAGGGCGCCGGGGATGCACCCGGCGTGCACCCGGGTGATGCGCGCATCAGGTCAGCAGAGGTGACGCCGTGCCCAGAGCTCCGAACAAACCCCGTCAGTCGATGTCCGCTGAGAGCGGGGTTCTGTCCCATTTCAGAGGCTGCCGTGATGCGTCGCAGCCCTGACCCCAGGGACAGAGAATGAGGGTCACCGAGGACCGAGACATCCTGTGGAGTCACAGTCCGCGGAGAAGCTGGACTTGAAGAGTGGCCGGGTCCCGCCAGGCACAGAGGTCGACACCTCCGAATCGTGGCTAGAGGTTTCGAGACGGGAGACAGAGTCCACACTGAGGTATCAGATCAACGTTTTCAGTTTGGGTCACTATTGTTTCTTAAGAACCTTGCCAGGCACTCTCAGGTCTCGAGCCCTGGTCGCTCCATGTCTGACGTCTGACCCTGGCTGCTGTCTTTCTCCACCACCGCCCATGGCCTCCGTGTCCTTTCTGGCAGCACAGACCAAGCCTTGCCTGACATCAGTAGAATTTTCGAGTCTTAGATTTGGGAGGACACTTTCATGCAAATATCTAAGACCTTATTTAGAGTTTTTTTTATTTTATTTTTTCTTGCTGCAGCAGGAGTAGAGAATTTAATGTGGGTGCAGGGATATCATCACCTTGACACATTATCCTCCTGGCATTTCCCCTTTTCCAAGAATGTGGGTGACCCTGAGCTCATCGCTCCAGGGAAGGGACCCAGCTGGTCAGAAAGTAGGAACGGCCAAAGGGCGTTTTATGTCTCTGTGTCTTGAAGGGGGGAACTTAGAGTTTTGAACGCGGCTTGTCGGCGGAACATGTGGGAGAAGCAGGGGTCAGAGAAGACGGTGGGTCCAGGAGCCAAGTTCCCTCCTTTCCAGGCAGCGCCCCTGAGGGATTAGCAGTGTCCCCAAAGAGCAAACGGCCCCTTGCAGACTCAGCTCTTCACGTTTCCTGCCCCTAAGTGATGAGGCACATCGGTATGAGCCCCGCATCCTAAAGGGCCACCAGCTGTCTCTGGGTGACTCAGCACCAGCAGGCGACTCGGGCCTCCAAGGCCCCCCACGTCCCCAGCTGACCGGCCAATGCGCACGTAAACCCCTCTGGGACCTTTGCCTCAACCCCACAGAAAGCGGGAGAAACTCAAAATTACCTGAGATTGTTATTCTTTTTTTTTTTTTAATTTATTTATCTTGAGAGAGAGAAGAGAGAAAGAGAGAACCAGTGGGGGAGGAGCAGAGAGAGAGACAGAGGATCTGAAGCAGGCTCCATGATGACAGCAGAGCGCCCCACATGGGACTCAAACTCACAAACTGTGAGGTCATGACCCGAGCCGAAGTCAGGCGCCCAGCTGACTGAGGCACCCAGGCGCCCCCTGAGATGGTTATTCTTAGCCTGACAGTAGGAGGATTGAACATAGAGTTGAGTGACAAGAAAAGTTATTTTCCTGGATTAACTGAGTCTGTGAACTGAGCCTCCTGTACCTGCTGTACGTGTAAAACACCGATAACCACGTATAATAAATGGTCGAAATGTTACATGTATTCCTAACACTGTTGTATCCGTGAAGCCACAGTCCGCCACAAAATCTGAAAGGTGTTTTTCACGTGTACAACTGCCAGTTGAGCTTTATGTGGTTCATACATCCAGGTGGGAAAATGTTGGGTCAGTTTATTGCTCTTTCAAAATCCATTCTTAAAAAAATAAAAAAAGAGGGGCACCTGGGTGGCTCAGTCGGTTGAGCATCTGACTTCAGCTTAGGTCATGGTCTTGGGGTTCGTGGGTTCAAATCCCACTTCGGGCTCTGTGCTGACAGTTCAGAGCCCAGAGCCTGCTTCGGGTTCTGTGTCTCCCTCTCACGGCCCCTCCCCTGCTCTCGCTCTGTCTCTCTCTCTTTCTGAAAAATAAATAAACATTAAAAATTTTTTTAATGTTGGAAGATAATCAAGACAAAGTCTAGGACTTACTTCCCATTTTCATAGAACTGAGCATTCCGTACCTTCTTTCTTTGTGGGTTTCCTTTTCCTATAAATCTAAGTGGACCTGCCCCTGGCTTCGTGGGGTTAGGAACAAAGGAGCTGTAAGGTGTCGCCCCCATTTACTACAAGGTAGAAAAAAAATTGTGAGCCAAAGTTCTACTACTACTGTATTCTCCAGAATTACTAAAATAAACTGCCTTGGAATTTAGAATTGGTGCTGAGAAAGCATTATTTCTGTATCAGATATAGAAACCGTATGATAATGGAACTACCTGTGAGCAAAATCTATCACTGCTCTGGATACCGTTCTCTAAATAGAGCTTTCTTGGGTAATACTTAGTACATTATCGTCAGTAACCAGAGCAGTATATGGATTCAAATATTGCCACTCAATTCCATATAATTGATGAAATGCAAAGTCGAATGAATGTTACTTCATGTTATTTATTTTTCTGCTCAACAGAGGTCGTTGGTGTGACATTGGACTATAAAGAAGAACCAGAAATTTCTTTCTTGCAAGATTGTGGAGAGGGAAATTAAGCAAAGAAATATGATTTAAATCTGAAAGCGACGGGTCTAATATTTGTCAAGCATCTCTACCTAGACTAAAATATATAATCCTCTCAAAGTCTTCTGAGGCATAGGTATTGTTGGGACTATTTTTAGATCAAGAAACTGAGGCTTAGGAATTGAAGTAGCTAACTGAATATTTTGCACACAGTGACTAGCAGAAGCAAGGTGCAAACACAGGGATATCTTTTTTCAAGTAATTTATATTTTATTTTATTTTATTAGGTTAATTTATTTATTTTGAGAGAGAGAGTGTGTGTGTACACAGGAGGGGCAGAGAGAGAGGGAGAGAGAGGATCCCAAGCAGGCTCTGCACCATCAGCGCAGAGCCTAGTGTGGCGCTCGAAGCCACAAACCATGATATCATAACCTGAGCCAAAACCAAGAGTTGGACGCTTAACTGACTGAGTCACCCAGGCGCCCCAACATTGGTACATCTTATGTGGATATCTGATTCCAAATTCTGTTCTCCTTCCTAGAGCGTCCCATTCACTGTCTGAGCCATTTGCTAGGTAACAGAACCAATACCTAGTTTCTTCTGTCTCTAGACAGATGAGGAAATTATAGCTCAGAGTAGTTACGGAATTCAAACCCACTTGTTCACAGTGGATTTGCCACCAGAACTCAGATATCATAAAAACTACCCTGAAATCTAAGCTAAAGTGGGAAAGGAAAGGATTCATATTAATATCACTGTCCCTGGACACGTGGATTGGGCAGGACTGCCACCACCTGGTCTACATTTGTGGCGAGATTGACACAAGAACCATAGAAAATTTCGAGAAGGAGGCTGCTGAGGCGGGAAAGGCTGCCTCAAGTATCCTGACGTCTGGATAAAGGAAAGCTGAATGTGAATGTGGCATCATCATTGATCTATCCCTGTAAAATTCCAGATGAGCAGGGAGTATGTGACCGTCACTGATGCCCTGGGACACAGACTGTGTCAGAAACATGATGACAGGCTCACCTCCCGCTGACTGTGCTTCCTGACTGTCGCCACTGGGGTTGCTGAATGTGAAGCAGACATCTCCAGGAACGGACAGCCCCACGAGCATGCCCTGTGGATTCCAACGCTGGGTGTGAAACAGCTAATTGTTGCTGGTAACGAAGTGGATTCCACAGAGCCATGCTACTGCCAGAAGACTAGGAGGAAGTCGTTAAGCAAGCCAGCGCCTGCATTAAGAAGCCTGGCTCCCACCCCAACCCAGTAGCGTTTGTGTTCATTTCTGTTTGGAATGCCACCAGCACGCTGGAGCCAAGGGCAAACATGCTTTGAGTCAGGGATGGAAAGTCACCCTACAGACAGCGATGCCAAGGAAGCCACCTCCCTCCTCACAGTTCTAGCCTGCATCCTGCCACCGGCTTGTCCAACTGCCAAGCCTTTGCATCTGCCCTTCCAGGACGTCCTCAAAACTCATGGTATTGGCACCGTCCCTGTAGAGACTGGTGTTCTCGAACCCAGCCTAACGGCCCCCTCTGTTCCAATCAACATTACAACTGAAGTGAATTCTGTTGAAATGCTCTTTGAATGAGCTCTTCCTGGGGACAAAGTGGGCTTTGATGTCAGGAATATGTCAAAAATACTGGTTGTGCTGCAGCTGAGGACACCAAATATGACCCACCCCTGGATGCAGCTGGCTCATCACAGGTGATTATCCAGAACCATCCACGCCAGACCAGTGCCAGCTATGCACCTAGCTGGATTTTCACTGAAACTTTTGCTGCTCCCGGGTCCGTGGAGCTGAACAAGAAGACTGACTGTCACGCTGGGGAGAAGCTGGAAGATGACCCCAGGTTCTTGAAATCTGGTGAGGCTGCCATCGTTGATGTGGCACCTGGGCAGCCCACGTGTGCCGAGAGCTTCTCTGACTGTCCTCTGGGACGGTTTGCTGTTCGTAACAGGACAGCGATGGTTGCTGTGGGTGTCAGCAAAGCAGTGGACAGGAAGGCAACTGGAGCTGGCGAGGTCACCGGGTCGGAAAACCCAGAGGCTAAATGGCTATGATCCCTGACACCTGCCGCCCCGGTTTTAATCAGTGGTCTCAGAACCGGCCACTGAAGTTTATTCATGAAAAGGTGATGAATGGTAGTGCATCATAAAACCTTGAGAAGGTAAGCAAAATGTTTAGTAGATCATTTGTTGTGTGTGAGTGTGCGTGTGTGTGTGTGTGTCTGGGTGTCTGGGTGGCAGTTTTAACTTACTAGCTTTCAAAACCAATACTTTTTAATGGAAACAACTTCACCAAAAATATGTCACAGAATTTTGAGACCCAGTAAAGCAAAGCGTAATGAGAAAGCTGAATCCTGTTTTGGTTGACACGCTAAATCCCCATAGTACTGCTTAAGCCGAAGACCTAAGTCAGAGCTGCCCATAATTTCTTCCTTCTGTTTCATTTGCTGAAATTTCAAAATTTAGTAATTTTGGATTAACATTGTCTTCTGGGTAGGAATCTGTGGGCTTTTAATACATTGAAAGGAAGACTCATGCAGGTTTTTTTAAACCTCTCTTTTATAAGGGTTTATTTATTTTTGAGAAAAACCAAGTGAGCAGGAGAGGGACAGAGAGAGAGGGGGACAGAGAATCTGAAGCAGGCTCTATGCCGACAGCAGCGAACCTAATGTGGGATTTGAACTCATGAACATCAAGATCATGACCTGAGCTGAAGTTGGATGCTCAACTGATTGAATCAGTCAGGTGCCCTAATCATCTGTTGCTGTTTTTTATTTTTTTTAATTTTTTTTTTGAGAGAGAAAGAGACAATGTGAGCAGGGGAGGGTCAGAGAGAGGGGGAGACACAGAATCTGAAGACAGATCCCAGGCTCTGAGCTGTCAGCACAAAGGTTGACGTGGGGCTTGAACCCATGAACCATGAGATTGTGACCTCAGCCAAAGTCTGACGCTTAACCGACTGAGCCACCCAGGTGCCCCAACTCATCATCAGTTTTTTTAAGGACACGATGAAAAGGTATGGATGAGGCTCTGTCGATGAAGAGTGACAATTCTTCATAGGTTAGGACAGAGAAGCAAAGATTATCATTGTTTATTGATAAGTTTATTATAAGAAGGCCCAATCCTGCAATACTCAAGTCCACATGTTCCATATAAAATTGTATGTAGCTACATCAATATCAAGTAAATATGTTGGTATCATCTCAAATGTTAGTTTCCCACTTATTGGGATGTGTGCTCTCACATTAACAAATTTAGAAATAGTCTAAAGAACTCCAAGTGTGAAAGTTAAATACTATTGAAGATTGTCCTGCTAGAGTTTGTTGTATCTAGATTTGGAGCCAGGGGGAAGGTACTGGAAGCTGGAAAAAAAGAGAGAAAATTCAAACCCAGAACTTCTAATTTCCTCTCTAGGACTCTATTGTGCACGTGACTGTAACTTCTCCTAAGTCTAGGGTTGAGAATTTTTTTAAACGTTTATTTATTTTTGAGAGAGAGTGAGAGACACAGTATGAGCAGGGGAGGACCAGAGAAAGAGAGAGAGACACAGAATCTGACCTAGTCTCTGTGCTGATAGCTCAGAGCCCAACGCAGGGCTCAAACTCACAAACCACGAGATTATGACCTGGGCTGAAGTTGGACACTTAACCAACTGAGCCACCCAGGCGCCCCTAGTGTTGATCATTTTTAATGTCTTCTGTAACCTTTGTTGAGCATTACTCCTTAATCTAGATGACACCTGGGTCATCCCACCTCTTAAAATCTAGACGAGACTACTTATAGTCTCCAATGCACCTCGCGTCGAAAGCCCAGTGCCATCTCCAAGATTTCTGTACATTCCTGGGGGCTTGTGTGCTCAGGACCACCCCTCATTTCCACTGACTTTTTCTTCTCCGCTTGGCATCTCACAACAATTTTTTTGTCACCACCTGGGTTCTTGAACTATCTTCCTTACGTTTACACATAAACAACAGATTTGGGGTAGCAGAATTTAGAGAAAGTTCAGAGAAATTAAAAAATAGATGTGTTTGCATCGCTGACCCACAAGCAGTTAGAACTGAATAATAGTCATCCTGTCCTATAAAGTCCTCTGGCTGATTTCCCATGATGCTCAGACTTTCTCCTTTCCATCCCCTCCCACCACCAGCACCAACTATTTTTTAAATGCAAAGTCATTCTACCCTCTATTTGTTCTGCCCAGACTTCTGAATCCTACTATAGACTTTTTTTTTTTCATACCCAAATGCTTTCAAGGTGTTTTCTTTATTGAAGACCATTTATTCCCAAAGGGAATTCTATTATCAATGATTAAGAAAACAATAGGATTTATCTAGCCACCCACCAACGATAGCACGTGTTCTGAGGAGTACACAGGAAGAAAAATCTGCTCTCAAAGAGGAGCCAATATAATAGGAAATTCTCTTGGGCCTTGTCACCTTGTGAACACAGAGATCACAAACACGATGTGTAACAGTTCAGTTTCTGCAATATGTTCACCTTCCCCTCCCCACCCAGGAAGCTCATGTCCTGACAGATATGAAGAAGGGCAATACAACAGGAATTTGGTTTGGCCAGTACAACTAGGAAAATCATCTCGGAAAACCATGTGAGGGGGAAAGACACCTAGAGGCTAAAGGAGGGAAAGTTACTAGGATGACCACAGGCAGAAAATGGCCCCGCTAAGGTCCAAGTCCGCTAGGTAGGCTCTGAGCTTGCGTCAGCAGGGTTCAGTGGTAACAGCTTCTAACTGTATGTTTAAGCTATTTTAGTTTTACACCCCTCCCGTACCCGCAAATCTAGCATTATCTGGGCTTTCCACTTCTGACCAAATGGAAAGTATTAACCCTTAGAATTCAACTGACAGTAGAAATCCATGTAACTTCACGTTAGTAGATGTCTGCCACAAGCAATGAGAAAAACTAATGAACTCTGTGAAAAGACAATTCTGCACACATTTTAAACAATGCTGCTGGGGTGCCTCAGTGGCTCAGTCATTGAGCATCCGGCTTCGGCTCAGGTCATGATCTCATGGTTCATGGGTTTGAGCCCCGCATCGGTCTCTGTGCTGACAGTTCAGAGCCTGGAGCCTGCTTCAGATTCTATGTCTCCCTTTCTCTCTGACCTTCCCCTGCTCGTGCTGTCTCTCTCTGTCTCTCACAAATAAATAAAAAACATTTTAAAAATATTTAAAAAAATTATGCTGCTGTCCACAGCCTCAAAATCGAAAGCACACCAAAGTCAAAAAGGGTCTCTTCATCAGGTGTCTAGCAATGTCAGTTAGTGGCAAAACCTGAACTGTGCAGGTGTGAGGCCGCCTGGAATCTTTATTCAGCTGGCTTCCCAGTAGTGGTCGTGTGTCTTCGTGCACACACATGAAAATGCTTGATTGCAGGCTACTCCTGCAGCCTCACAGAGGGAAGGCACACAAGGTAGAGAGTGGAGAACGCACCTTTCCGAAGTCTAAGATATTCTGAATTCCAAAACATTCTGCAATTCTGGCCCCAAGGGTTTCAGATAAAGGCTTGTGTATCTATCTTGTGTATCTGCCCGAGCAAACTGGGAGCCAACCGAGAGAAAGCGAGCACCAATGGGGGAGGCTAGTGTGGTCCCAGGGGCCCTATTTTCACATGGCCTGCTTGGAACATGTGGTCTGTCGAAAGGAGAGAAGACTGGAGACAGGACTGTGCTGTAGAGGTGCGGAGTCAGGGAGAAGGTGTGACCAGTGAGAATGTCTGGAAAACTGTGCTGAGTCCTTCAGCCAAAGCCAGGCTGCCTACTGGGGCCTGCGGTCCAGCCTCTCACCACCGCCACCGATGCGGGCTGATGAGGGCAGCACAGCGTGCTAGTGAAAGTTTCCTGCGCTATCTTAAGGTCTAGGATCCTCTGAATTATTTTTTCATTGTTCATTTGATTTTCAGGAAAGGGATTATTTTTAAAGGAAAAGTAAAAGACAGAGGTGAATAAATATTTACTAAAGCGATTCTCAAACTCAACAGCAGCACATCAGAATCACTTGGAAAAGATTTTTAAACTATGGATTCCTAAACCCAACCCTGCCCCATGGAATAAGGGGCTCCTGCAAGGGTCCCACGGCACCTGGGGTTTTCAGAATGCCCCCAGGTAATTCTGGGGTGCAGACAAGAATGCGAATGACTGTCTTAGAAATTTTTTTATTGTCTAAAGAGGGAGAAAGAAAAAGACCTTTTCCCTAAAAGGAATGAAAGTACCTAAGATCCAGAAAAGCCCAAACAGTGTGGGGGGCATGCCGTGCAGTTCTTGTTTGAATCACATGTGCTAACCACACAAAGGAAGTTTCGTTTCTGCGAAAACTATCAGTTTCTCTTTTATACGTATTGTTGGCGATTCTAGGCACATAAAATATTTTTCAGCCAATGATTTCATCTTTCCCATAACCGAGGGCGTGGATGCACCCTGTATTTGCGGGCCATCAAGTATTCAGGGAACGTCTGCTCTACGTCAGAGAGAAAACCATCTTCCCACGTATTCTCGGGTGGGCTGGATGGGACGTGGTAGAATCGGTGCCTTGACAGGGAGCCAACTTCTGTCTTCTGCTAGACTATCTACATAGTAAAGTTTACATTCCTTGTGCATCTGCACAAGTAATTTGGGTCTCTCTTCTTTTCAGAACCACCTCAAATGAGGAAAGTTTTGTAGGCTAGTCTCTATTTTTTTTTAAATTTTTAATGTTTTTTATTTATTTTTGAGAGACAGAGAGCACAAGCAGGGGAGGGTCAGAGAGAGAGGGAGACACAGAATCTGAAGCAGGCTCCAGGCTCTGAGCTAGCTGTCAGCACAGAGCCCAAAGTGGGGCTCGAACCCGTGAACCATGAGATCATGACTTGAGCCGAAGCTGGACGCTTAGCTGGGCTAGTCTCTCTCTTATCTTCCATAACATATGGCTCCACAAATGCTTTCTTTTCGTTTCATGTTTATCCCCCTGATGTTTGGTATCTTTGTGACATGTGACCGTCTTCTTCCTCTGCTGCCTGGGAGGAATGATCTGCCAAACAGGACCCATAGTCTTCGTGTTGACCTAATCAGACGTACCTTTCAAGTCACCATGTTTCTCTCTCCATTTGGACTTTCTTCTCCCTTTTTCCCCTGTAGGTCTCCTCCTCAGGGAGGCTGCCTGGATCTCCAATTACAATTGGGTTCCCTGTTACTGTTTCTCGGAACATCGTGTGCTTATGTTTGATAGCACTCCTCACAATTTAATTAAATGTTTATTTCGTATCTACTTTCCTGCTGAATATTTAAGGTCAGGAAGCAAGTCTGGTTTTTTGTTGTTGTTGTTGTTGTTGTTTTCATTTGGGGATTGGGTTTGACTTAGTTTTTGCCTTTCTTTTTTCACCAAAGCCGTGCCTAATGCTAATGCATAGTGGATGAAAAATAAATATTATTGAATTGATGAATTACATACTCCAAAGACTCAGTAAGCTGAGACCATTGGATAGGTTCATCAGAAGGTGACTGTCTCATGTGACTTCACTCATATGAGGAATTTAAGATACAAAACAGATGAACATAAGAGAAGGGAAGCAAAAATAATATACAAACAGGGAGGGGGACAAAGCATAAGAAACTCTTAAATATAGAGAACAAACAGAGGGTCTCTGGAGGAGTTGGGGGAGGGGGTGGGCCAAATGGATGAGGGGCATTAGGGAATCTACTCCTGAAATCGTTGCTGCACTATATGCTGACTAACTTGGATGTATATTTTTAAATTAATGAATTGTTTAAAAGGTGACTGTAGACTTTATGAAAAGGTATCCAGAGAAAGAAGCAGAGAAAGGGGGCATGCTCCCTCACCTCTGCACAGCACGGTCCGCAGTTATCACGCTAAAAACAAATGCGTTTTCATTGCAAAGCTTCAGTCCATGGATCGCAGCTAACGTGAACATTTTTATTTCAGAGTTGCACCTACTGGACTTTATTTATATCATTGTGATTCAGAACGAATACCTTGATGATGCTTAATGTGCTGCGGCACCTGCTTAATTGCAGCTTGTTTTGTTGGTGTTTATTTAAATGTCAGAAAAACTCTCCCACAGATATTAAATTTTATAATTAATCATTCATGAAGCTCTCCTTAGTCAACTTTTCCTTAAGTATTTCAGAGTCTTGTCAGGCCCATTCATTTCCCCCGTGAAGATCTGAGAATTGGTCTTAGGTGATAAATCGACTGTGTTCTCCCAGAGCACATTTTTCCTAAGCGCTTGAAAACATTCATCTCCATGAATCTGAGCTACACGCTGGGGCCCGAGCCACAGTAAACACAGTATAACGCACAGCACCTGTCAGCCCCCCTGCACGTGCCGCCAGGCATTCTCAAGTTCCTTGCATTTTTATGACAAAATCCATTGATCTATACATTCACTGCATCAGTCAGCCAGCACTCGCGTGAGTGACAACCATGAGTCACATCTGGGGATAAGATGATATATGACATAATATGACACATAACCATATGCCAGCCCTCCTGGAGTTTATAGTTCAAGTGCAGAGAGAGAGAGACACGCGAGCAAACAGGAGCAGTCAAGAGTTATAGCGACTCTAACGGAGGCCAGTATAATTCATAAAGAAAAGGTTGGAGTTTGGGATGACAGGGAGATCAGAAGAGCTTCCTGATTTGAGACACATCTTACAAAAATAAGTCAGCGAGGGGATTGGAGTGGGGAGAAGTAATGGAGACAAAGGATGTTTGGAACATGATGGAGAAATAGATCAAAGGCTCAGAAGCATGAAACAGCATGGCGTCTTGGACCTGCCAGTCATTAGCCCTCTGGCAGGTCGTTAGGCATGGAGGAGGACTCTGAAAAATGAGGCCGGAGAGGCACACGGAGACTAGATCATGGAGGGTCTTCGGGCCTACGCTAAGGAATTTGGATTATGTTTTCCTGGTGACGTGTAGCCTCTAGCGTGTTTTAAGTAAGGAGTTCCTTGGTGAGATAAATAATTTAGAGCATTCACTCTGGCAGTTGTTTAGAGATTGACCTAGAATGTGTGGGCCCTGGAAACATTTTATTCATTTATTCAAACATTTTTAAAGTATATTCTAAGTGCCAGATACTGTCCTACGCTCTAAGAATACAGCAATGACCCAAAGAGACAAAATGTCTGCTCTCACAGAGCATTCTAGCAAAGACCCATAGACAGTAACCAGAAAAACAATCAGATAAACAAGAAAAATGGAAGATAGTGCCACGCCCTGCAAATAGGAAAACTGGCTGAAACCAGAGAGAGTGTCCGATGGCTACTGTAGATTGCATGGCTATGAAGGACCTCTCTGAGCACAGTCTGAATGACAAGGGCATGGGTCACTCTCTGATTGGAGGTAGGACCCTCCATGAAAAGAGAACAGGGGGCGTAAAATCCTTAAGGTGGAAAAACTTACCCAGCTCAAGAAACGCAAAGTAGGGAGTAGCAGTAAAGAAATGAGGGGTAAGAGGTTAGGTTGACTAGATCAAACAAACTAGAATTCAAAGGCCATGTGACCCAGACCTGGGACAATGTGTTTGAATTTTATCTTAAAGGCCCTAGGCAGTCACGTATGCAAGTCACTGCCTGGTTTTAGGCAGGCAAGTGATATGATCATGTGTATAATTTTAAGTGATGCCTGGCTGCTTTGTGGAAAGTGGACAGGAAAAAAGCAGAGAGAAGTCAGAAAGCTATTGCAGTAGACCTCGTGGGAGAGATTCAGGCAGACTAGGGTCATGCCATTGGAGATGGAAAGAAGCAGATAGAATTGGATGTTTGTGTATGGAGTTAAAAAGGACTGTGTGATGGGTTAAATGTGGGGAACAAGAGACAAAATGCAATAGGGACTAACTCTATTTAGTGTGCAAACTGGCTCGCCTCATTCAGCAAACAGAT
>PJEM01008564.1:47796-81461 GCA_004023845.1 Helogale parvula | reverse complement strand
GGGGGTGTTGTTGTGTTTGTATTTTTATGTTATGCAGACTATTCTGCCCCCCCAACAGCTTTTTCAGGGGTGTGGGGGGAAGTATGAAAAATAATTTGAGGTGAACATTTAGGAATTTGAAAAAGTCCGGGGAAGGCATACCTGAAGGCGGGCCGTATCAGCAAGGCCATCTGCCACTGTGCCCACGGCTGCCGGGGGAGCCCCTCTGGGGAATGAAGTAATTCAAGATGGCCGACTCTAATCACCAGAGAGTATTCGAGGACATGGGCACAGTTACATTCCCAGGGGAACGACCTTTGGCCTCTTAAGATATCTACTTGTTTTCAGTTTTGAAAGAGCTCCCGTAGTGAGGGGGTATCTTTCAGAGCCTGAGGTGGTGGAAGGTTAGGAACACAGGCATTAGAGGAAAGGTGAAGGCGTGGGGAGTGTTAGCCCAGAGCAAAGAAAACTCGGTTTTCTTTCCAAGTTTGCCTGCAAAGCTTGGAAGGGATCCTGTGGAAGGCGGGGGGGCTTATGTGCTCAGGGATCCATCATTTATTAAGCACTCAACACAGTGCATCACCAGATACGGTGCCAGATGCCTCCATACCTTATCTATCCCATTTCAACATCCCGACAACCCTTTGAGACAGGACTATTTCCTGATTTGCCTGCAAAGAGGAAAGTGAGGTTTTAGAGAGATGGAGCAACTTGTTCGCTGAGGTCACACAGCTGGTAAGTGTTGAGCCGGGGTTTGAACTCGAGCATTTTGCCACATGAAGCCTGGGCTCCTGACTACCACCACCTCTGTATCTTTGATCCAGTCCACTGTGCCCACTAGGTTCAACACTGTCCTCATCGGGGTGGGGGTGGGTGGGTTCCAAGTAGCTCTAGGTCCCAGGGCTCAACATGAAGCCCCTTGTGCTGAAAACTCCTAACGGTGTGCCCAGCTCTCAATTCTGCCTCCTGCCAGGATCTCTGTGTCCTTACCGAGCCTGATCCCTGAGTCCCCAGGGCCTGGTACTTGAACTTCAACCCAAAGACTGGGCCCCTACTGCCCACTCTCTGACTTGGCCTCGATCTCTTCCCTTCCTGGACACCAGGAGAGAGGTGTCCTCAAGTGCCCCATGGGGGCTCTGACCGCCTGCTGGATACGTGCCACCTCCCCCACATCCCTAGGGACTGTACCCTCCCAAGCTCACAACTCCTTCACCTGACCCAACCTCCTTCCTGTGCTCCCAGCCTTGGCTCTGTCCCAGGGGAGAGGCTCTGGGGCTCAGTACTAACTAGGACTCCAGCGTGGTTCGTGAAATGCCTACAGAATGAGTTTCATGGTCCTGGGCTGCCAGTGAGATTTGTTTGTGTTTGTGTTCGCGTTTGTGTTTGTTTGTTTAGTCTGCAGCTTTTGAGAGTTTGCTTATGTGCCTGGTACTGAATTAATCATGTCAAACGAATTCCCTCATGTAACCCTCAAGCAGCCCCGTGAGCAGTGACGAGAAGCTGCGTTGGTCACTGTTAATGCACACTGGTCCTTCCCCAGGCCACAGGCTCTGCTGATATGCCCGGAAGCCCAAGACCCCAGAATCAGGACAAGCAGCCTCCTCCCTTGGACGAGAGCCCCAACTCCACTCCCTAACTCTCTGACCTGGGGCTCGCTGCCCCTCCTGAGCCAGGGTCAGACTCCAGGCACTGTGACTGAAAGGAAGTGACCCTGTCTTCCAGCCCAGAGCCTGGCTTTGTCATCATACAGCTGCCTCTGGGCCTCTGCCTGCTTAGGGCCCTGCAGGAACAGCTCAGCTGGCCAAGCCGAGGGGCCACTCATTGTCACAGTCACTGACCCTGGAGCGTGACCCATTCAGCTGCTATCTGCTGCTGAAGACACTCCCAAGAACTCCAGTTGGGAGGGCTGGACAGTCCCCCGCCCCAGGGAAGGTGCAGGGACACCTGGGAGCCCCATATGTCCACTGCCCAGTCCCTCCCTATACCCTTAGCTACTGAGCTACTTATCAGTCACTGTCTGGTTGGAAAGAGAACCACCCGATGCATTTTGACCAGAAAAATCTAATACAGGGAGGAGGTTACCCAGGGGAAAGAAGATCCAAGAAGCACCCCAGAGATAAACAATAGCAAAAAGACACTCCAGTCCTTCGGCTGGAGGGACACAGGGAAGAGGCCGTCTTATTAGTGTCCAGTATTGGAAGCTACTGACAGAAACTGGGAAGCACAGCCAGGTCTGTTCAATGGGACTTGAGACCACAAGGGAGGGGCTGGAACCCTGGAGAAGACCAGCCCCAAGGAGAGATGCTGCCTGAAGCAGAGAGGGAGAGTGAGAAATACCGTGGGTTCTCCCCTCCTCGCCCCTGCCAGGAAAAGCAGAGGGCGGGAGGCCTGGGAAATGTAGTTCCCCGCAGCACAGAGCAGAGCAGGGCTGGGGATGACGGTGAGGGCCAGCAGTCAAACGGCCCACCTTTGGAGATGCGAGCTGCTTGGAGGGGCCGGCTTCCACCCAGGGCTGTCCCCAGACCTGTGGCTACTGTTTAGCACTCCCTTTCCATCACAGGCTCTAAGGATGCCCTGACCCCTGATGACAGGCAGATGGGCCCAGGACTGGGAACCCACAACTGCCTGTGATGCGCCACCTGGGGCCTTGGCAGTGATGGGACAGCAGCTGCGGGTGCTCCTGGGCCCAGCCATAAGTCTGAGCCTGGGAAGGCAAATCTTTGCTCCCTAATCTGCTACGGGAGCCTCTAGAAAGCTCTGGTCACCAGGGATACCCCAGAGGACGCCCTGGGGGCAGGAGGCCCCCAGCCTGTGACTGGAGTTGCTGCTCCGGCAGTATGGGGGTGCTGATGGCTGCCTGGGTGCCTGTCCGATTGTCCGGGCGCAGGACAGAAGGCTATATTGTGGGAGAGAGAAAGCAGAATCCAGGCCACTGGGGCCTGCGTGCGCGGCCCTGGATGGGAAACCTGCCCTCACTGGGTGCACCACCGTGGGCAGAAGAGGGAAAATGCCAGGACAGTGACAGCAGCCTCTGAAGGAAGGGCTGTGCCCAACTACTGCCAGGCCTTCAGGTGCCAGGGTCAAGGGTCTTCCTCTCCACAGGGCTTGTCCCCCTCCCGAGTGCAGGGAGAAAGCTCTGCTGAGGTCCCCATAATGATACTAATGTGTTTATTGAGCACTAATGTGCTGGGTGCTGGACTATGTGGTTTTATAGCAGTATCTCATTTAATCCTTGAAAGAATTTGGGGGGAGGGGTGCCTGGGCCTCTCTGTCGGGTTAAGCGGTGACGCGTCTGACTCTTGGTTTCTACTCAGGTCATGATCTCACAGTGTTGTGATTTCAAGCCCTGAGTCGGGCTCTGCGCTGTGAGCACAGGGCCTGTTTGGAATTCTCGGTCTCCTTCTCACTCTCTGCCCCTCCCCCACTGGCGCTGTCTCTCTCAGATAAATAAATAAACTTAAAAAACATTTTGTGGGATAGGTACCATGGAGATCCTCATGGGTGGGTCAGAAAATATGGCCCACGATTCAGTAGGTTTGAAGATGGAGATAGTAACATTAGTATAAAAGGGAACAGTGCTCCCAGAGATCCAAGGAAGGGGGACGAATGTCTGCATAGAGCAGAGACACATGAAGGTATTTCACAGGAAGTATAAAGAGATGACACTAATTCTTCAGAGGATATTCTCCACCCACGACAGTCAACCCACACTCAGGCAGGAGACGCAAAGTGCCGGGGGTTGGAGGCGGGGGGAGGGGAGGCTGTTGTGGCCCATACAATCTCCACACCGATCTCACAAAAAATCAAAACAGACAAAACCCTGGTTTTTGGCTTCTCTTGAAAAATCAGAACATCTGGCGTCACTGGGCCCTTGTTCTGCAAAACATCGGTTGGAGCCAAGAAGCTGACAGCTCCTTTGGACCTTGGGCGAGTGCTCTGGTCCAACCCAGTCCCCACCACTCCCTAAGGTCTTTCACCTGATCCTTCCTCTCCACTGCGCCATCTGCCCGGCCCCAGAGCATTTCGGGAGGACCCGAAGAGGACTGGTAGGGCCCTGCTGCCACCTGGTGGCCGCAGCTCACCATTGCCTTCAATGCACAGCAGTGAGCCTCCAGATGCATGATCCATGAGCCGAGTCACACGACTGTTCCATTTAATACCCTCACCCACCACCCTGAGAGACCAGGGATTGTACCCATTTTACAGATGAGAAAACAGAAAAGGCAAGTTCGGAAATTACGATAAGCAAACACAAGGGGCGCCTTGGTGGCTCAGTTGGTTGAGCGTCCAACTTTTGCTCAGGTTTTGATCTCCTGGTTTGAGAGTTCAAGTCCCATGTCAGGCTTTGTGTGGACAGCGTGGAGCCTGCTTCAGATTCTGTCTCCTGGGCCCCTCCCTAGCTCTCTCTGTTCTCTCTCAAAAATAAATAAACATTTAAAAAATTAAAAAAAAAACAGACAAGCAAGGTTAAGTGAATGGATTGTTCGGGTTACCTGTTCTTCCTGATGTCTCGAGAAGTGGAATCCAACTTTTCCCGTAACCCCGGTCCAGGGGACTTTAGGCTCAGCCCTGTCATAATGGGCCTCTGTGACTTCCATGCTGGAAGCGAGGTCCTGGTGGAAGGAGCCAGAGACTTCTTGGGATAAGGAAGGACTCTACAATGAGTACTTTTGGGGCTGAGGGGAGAGGAGAAAGCAGGCTGGGCAGCCTTACCAAATTTCTTCACATGCGGAAACATAAGTGCATTTGCTGCTTGCCTGTGGTCACGGAGGCCTTGAACTCAGGATTTGCAAGGCCATGCGAAAGAGAAATAGAGGTCTTCTCAGGCCCGGGCACTTTTCACACCACCATGCTAGCTCCTCAAGCCAGAGAGGGTCTCTGTTTCCCTTTGGCTTTCCCCAATCCCACTGATCCCACAGGGCCCGGGCCCTGTCCCGTGCCCTCCAGGAAGCCTCCCCGAGCACCTCAGCGCCCCCAGAGCCCCCTCCTGTGTGAGCACCCACAAGCCTGGTGCATAGTCCCCCTCTGGGGCTGGCGGCATCCTGCCCTGTGGTCCCGGGTAACAGCCTGACGCCTGTGTGTCTCGCTTCTCCGGCTGGCCCAGGGAAGCCATCCCCTCTGCGGGGTTTATGTAACCAACATGCCCTGAAAATCTATGACTTGAGCAGTGTGACAGAACCTTGGGGAAGTTCCAGAATGAACCAGAGCTTGTGTCCTTAAATGCGACCCTGGGCTTGTCACTCCTCTACTTCAATCCCTGCAGTGGCTCTCCACTGCCTTCTGAGCACAAGCTCCTTCTCCCACTGACCTCTCTCTGCACCACCTCCCCCTGCACCTAGCACTCCTTCACACACTCTGTGTCCTAGCTCTACAGCTTTTCAGGCCCCTGGTGAAACGTGCTCATGCTTACCCCAGGGCCTTGGCACGTGCCCTCCCTCCCTTCCCCAACCCAAGTTCCCCACTAAGCCTCAGCTTGGACATCACTGCTTTCAGGAAGCCTTCCTTAGCTGCCAGGTCTCAGGGGCCGACCCCTTTCCAGGCCCTAGCCAGTGCCCTATCCTGATACTTACGCGGCATATTAACTGACTACCGATTTGTCTGCCTCCCTCCCCAGACTGTGGGCTTTGGGAGGACAGGGCCGCCATCTGTCTGACTCTTCACTGTATCCCAGCAGCTGAGGCCCCCTCTTGGAGGCCCTAGCGCTGTGTGGTAGACAGGCATGAACTGAACCCAGGAGCAAACGAGGCACCGTTTTTACGAAGAGCGGACATCCAGTGAGCACAGGTCACGCTCTGGCGTCTGACCATCCAACAGTTCAAGTCCCACAAACTCCGGAGACATTTTCATCTTTGAAGTCCTTTATTCTCAGCAGGTTACAACATTGATTCGCCAAGCGAGAGCTCCTTGGAGTGAGCAAGGATCCATTCGTGTTTCCTTGGGACTGTCATCTTATCCTCATGTTCAGAACCGGGTTTGGGCCCGAAAGGTTAACGAGGACATGCTCTGTCACAGGGAGCAAGGGCCGCCCTCGTGGATCAGCCTTGTTTGGCTCACAGGCAAATCACCTTAGCAAGTTTAATAAGTGACAGCCCCACCAGGAAATAAATAAGACACAGTGCGATGGATCTAGGCATTTGGGGGGGCGGGGAAGGCACATTACAGAGTCCCCTGGAGAAAGTTCTGGCCGTTCTCTGTCTCTCAACGTGCAATTTCTTACCTGTACGTGACTTTTCATCTCATCCTCTCATCTACGAGAAACCACAACCCGTGTGCTACTGAACACATTTTCGTTTTCCCCCCCTCACAGGACAGATTTGGCCCACGTGTATTTCAGGTTTCTCCCTTTGAGGACATCCCATCTTCTTCAGGTCCCCTTTTAATGGCACTTAATAAATATACATTCTGGGACCTGACAGAACAGGCTGTCCTATTTTACGCCACCTCTAACGCCGCCTCTAACATTCAACCCAGGACAAAGCTCGGACGGGGCACATCCTAGCCGCTAGCCCGTGGCCACTTCTGAATGAATGACCCCTCTGGTCCACCACTGCGTGTCTAGGGCAGAGTCCCCAGCCCCGCTGACACACCAGAGCAGGAAAGAGAAAGGAAAACGAGCCAAGAGCCTCTTAGAGAGTGAATCTGGTGCTGGGAAAGGGCGGGCGGGGACTCAGTTTCTCTTGCATTATGCATCTGCCACTTCCACTGGCCGAGGAGTGAGATGCAGACTCTCACACAGGCACGTGTATTTCTTAAAAGCCCTCCAGAAACCAGGGCCAACAGCATTAGGCCCTCCAGTTATAATAGCATGGAGATGTTCTTGCAAATAAGTCGAAACTGTCACCCATTTTTCCACACACTCTAACATGGGTTGGTTCCAAAATTTATACTTTGTATTAAAGATCACGCTGGACCACCCCCTTCTGTGAACCTTGAGATTTATCTTAGCCGAGTGACAACTCAGATGACTCAACTGTGGCTGCACCCCAAATTGCCCCAGTGGGACAGTCTTCCTTGGACAGGAATTGTTTTTCCATTTCCAGGTTCTAGAAAGGGTTGCTTTCACCAAGTTCAAGAGACTGGCTACCCAGAATGCAGTGTTGAGAACGATCCTGAAGTAGACACTGAGTTTATGGGAAATGCCGCCATATTGATTAACAATGACAGGTACGGCCCTTGGGGAATGGGTGGTGGCTGCACTAAAGCTCCAAGCTGCAGCTGGGTCAGGTGACGCTGGGGCCACACTGAGACCACTCCGGGGCACATCGTGCAACCAAAGGCAATTTACATTTATATCACACCTTGCAATTTGCAAGCAGCGGCCCATCCTTAGCCTCAGGTCATTCTCATCACCACCCCCCTGGGAGTTGTGGCTCGGAAAACAGTCAGTGTCCTAGGTCTAAGCAACCCCCCCCCCTCCAGCCAGCCAACTGACGTCACATTCACTGCTGCCTCCAGGCCCTGAAACCATGGGGGAGGGGGGAGAGGAGAGGGGGTGATTCCCCTGGCTCCCAACTTCCAGAAACAGGAAACTAAGCCAATGCCTAAATTCCCCCACCCACCAGGCATTTGATCTCTGCACATAGTTGCCTCTGGAATTTGTATATCCTTTGTTCCCAAATCCAGAGTAGGCAGAAGCAGCATGCAACATGCGCCACACCCAACACATCTTCAAAATCCTCCCTTCCCTGGGAACAGCCTCTAAATTTGCCTAAACACATTCCAGAGCTGAGACGTGGCCGCGCCCACTCCCAGGCCCAGCCAAAAATCTCCGGAGAACCTTTCCACTCGCCCCACGCATGCGGGCTGGCTTCCCTGCTCGAGGGGGGCTCCCCGTCGCTGCCAGGGATAGCTCGGCTCCCAGCGTGGAGAAATAAAAGATGACTGGTGGGCGGTGGCGTCTCCTAATGCCACATGAAGGAAGTGAACTGCCAGGGCAGGTGGTCCTGGACTTCTCCCATGTGTCTCTGTAACCCCATCGCACACGGGTGCCCTTCATGTGGGTGACGCGCTCCCATGGGCGGCGCTGGGTGAAAGCACAGGTAAGATTGGCCATAGGCTGCAGCAAGTCCTTATCAGTCGGACCTGCCATCCGGGCTGCTCTGACTTTAGATGGGAACCACCTTCTTTGCAGACATAATGTGTGGTTCTGTCTGGAGCCTTCCAAGCTCACCCCGGCCAGGCCAGGTACTCCTCAAGGCCCACCCACCTCCTCTGGCCGCCCTTCACCCAATCTTGGCCTGAATTCCTCTCCCTGCCCCGTCTTGTCTTGGCTTCCCTTCCCGCCCAGGGTCACAGCATCTAAGCCTCCCCAGCCCTTTGGCAACACGGGCTCCACGGAGGGCACCCTAAGAGGGCAGACTCCAGCCCCATGGAGCAGGGCTCGGGGCCCTGGCCAGGAAGCTGGAAGGCACATAGCCTCTCTGCCCGTTCACTTCCACGAGGCTCCATTCTGGGTTCCCCTTCTTGTCCTTGGCCTCTAGGACGGTCACCAGCTGGCCTGCCTGCAGACTCACTTCGTGGCTGCTTCTGGCCACGAAGGGGTACACTGCCACCACCTGAAACACATGGAGAGTGACACAGAATGGTCAGGGTGGAAAGACAGGCACGCTCTACCCAGAGAGGCCGTTTATCCGGCAACCTCTGCCCACCGACTCAGTCCCCTCTGCTGGGCAGTCACCACCTCCCAAGGACACCCTGTGTGTCACAGGCTGCCTCTGCGCCTTCCGACTTCCGCCACCAGCACCACCAGCACCACCAGCACTGTTCCATTCTAGCACTTTCCCTCATGTTGACTGTCACAGTTCTATAATCCCAGTTGGCCCTTCTTTCAGATACGGAAATTGAGACTCAGAGGGGTCAAACAACGTACTCAAAAATCGCACGGCAATGAAGCCAGGCCTGTCTGACCTCAGCTCGCTGCTGCCATCTCACTGTGCAAAGGACATGGCCTTCTCCCTCATCACCTCTCTCCCCGCCCCGGCCCTATCTGAAGGTGTCATCTGCTCTGGCCCATTCCCCAGCTTGGAATAGAGAAAAGGGGTTGGGTGACTTGGTTATGTTTTAGGGAAAGGCACTGAGCAGGAGAAAAGATGGGAGGGGAGGGCATTTATCAGGCTCACATTTCACCTCCCTGGCCTCAGTTTCATCATCTGCAAAACGGAAGTAATAATATGCTCCCCTCCAGGGAATTGTGTGAATGACGAAGGCCCATGCTTGGTACACAGTAAGAGCTCAGTAAATGCAGGCCGCGCTGACGGTGTTTACCATTCCTGTTGTTACTGGGGCCAAGCCCCAGAACAATCAGGATCAAGGGAGGACGGGGTCGGGGGGGGGGGACCCCCCCATGCACGGACCCACGAACAGAGGAGGCAGCTGATGTGTCTGGGAAGACGGACACCTGAGCTCAACCACACAGGGCTTCCCAGAGACGCTGCCCCCACTGGGTGCAGCTGGGGCTCAATGCGGGGGGCCAGGCCCTCTCGTGAGATCCCTGGGAGTCCTTGGCTGGAAGGTGGGAACGTGCTGCAGGAGACAGCTTGGAGGCACGACTTGTGGCTGGTGCTCCAGACACTGGCCTTTGGAGCCTTCCCAGGGAGGCGCTGCGAGCCGCAGATGTCAGATTCCACAGGCTTCTGGGCGGCCCCACCCCCACTCCCTGCAGCCCACTTCAGGCTCCTCCCTGGCCTGATACACCCTGACACCCAGCTATTTGCTGTAAGCCTCTGGGTTCCCGCCCCTCGGTTCCCCAGACCCTTTCTGCTGCTCATCTGTTACCTTCGAAGCTCTACCTGCCCACCTGGGAGAGGGCCTCCCTTCCCTGGGGTTCACGTACGCCCTCCCATCTCACCGGCCCTCACAGCGACCCCACGGAGAGGACTGTCCCCGCAAAGCCGTGGCATCCCATCGCTTTTTTGTGTTTTGAGGTATACTTCAAATATCGTTAACAGTCCTCTCTCTAAAGGGTACCGTGCAATAGCTTTTCATATGCTCAAAGGCTGCGCAACCGTCGCTACCAATTCCAGAACACCTCAAACAGGAACCCCATGCCGGACAGCAGTCGCTTCCCATCCCCCGACCGCAGCCCCTGCCAGCTGCCAAACCACTTTCCGTGTCTGTGCATTTGCCTGTTCTGGACATTTCTTTTCGGCAGAATCCCACAGCACGCAGTAGCAGAAACATACACACTCCACATGGTAGCAGGTACTGGCATGTCCTCCTTTTTTACGGCTGAGTAATAATTAATTGGATGGATATGCTTATATTTTGTTTCTCCATTCATCCACTGGTCAACCTGTTGCTGGTTTCCCATTTGGGGCAGTTATGGATGAGGCTGCAGTGAACACACACGTAAGGTTCCCACTGCTTGGAGGTAATGGCTGACACCCTCCCCAAGGCCACGAGGCCCTGCTGGCCTGGCCCTGCCTGCCTCTCTGGCAGCGCCTCGGCCCTGCCCTCCTCTTCCCCCACCACACCTGCTTTATTCAGTTCCTCCTCAGTTCTACTCCTTGTCCGCACACCCCCGGGGCCTTTGCACTCCCAGTGCACGCTTTCTGCAGACCTCTTCCCATCCACATCCCAACACAGCCCCTTCAGCTGATTAATCCCGGCTCACCCTTCAAATCTGAGAAGAAGCATCATTTTTCTGAGAGAAGCCTCTCCTGAGCCTCTCCCACACCTGGGCCCTGGCACTTATCACTGCTCTAACTTTACAATTATCCACATGATCCTTTATTACTTGCTTAGACTATCAATCCAAAGAAGGCGAGGACCATGATTTACTTTTGCCCGTTATGACATCTCTCCCCTAGCACACTGCTTGTCAAATATTGAATGAATGAATGAATGAATGAATGAACGCATGAAGGAACGAATCCCATTTGCCCTGCTGATAGGGAGCAAGGGGTTGTTGATGTGGGAGAAATGAGGGGTTCCTTCTTCCAGGTCTGCTCCTGCCCGGGACACCGGTGTGGCCACTGACCAAGGCCCTGGCCTCATGGGACGGTAGCCTCTCAGAATAGGATGGAAATCCAAGCCCCACTCCAGGTGTCCATGCGGGGGCAGATCCCGCCCCTCTCCCAGACTCACCTGGGTCACTGTTGGGACAGAGGGGACTGCGGCGGCTGGGGTGGGCTCTGGTATCAGATGACAGGAGTCCTTGTGAGGCTGTGCCTGCTCTTTGACCTCCTCCTGACCAGGGATGACACGGTACGGCTCCAGTTTCCCAGCTGGCACGTACCCTCGATGCCCTACAGGACACACAGAGTGTTATCGAGCTGCGGATCACCCTCCCCACCCTTCAGTGGTAGAGGAAGTTACCACCATGTCATGAAGGTGAGTGCCTCCAACACAGCTTTCCAGCACCAAAGAGGACCTGGAAAGTCATCCAGGAACCTCACAAACCCATCCCTCACCTCCTCCCACTCACTCTTCTACTTGCACACCCCCAATGACAGGGAGCTCATTCCCTACGGAGGCAGCCTACTCTGTTTTGAACAGCTTTGACAGAGATACCAAGTTCTTCCCGGGGCTGGTAGGAAAACTGGTGCTGGGTGCACTGGCCCCCTCTGGCCTCTAGCGGAGGCCCAGAGCAGGGCTGCTTCCTCACCCCAGGACGGCCTTTTCCGGGAGGCAGAAACTGCCTTTCTCTTCTCCCAGCTCCCCCAGTGCCTGCCCAGGAGCAACTACGCCAGTGCCGTCTGGCTGCTGTGTGGCTGCACGTGGCCGCCCTTCCCAAGGGCCCGCCACCCTCCGGGTCAGCACTCTGGTCTCCGTCTGACGGCTGAGCCGACACGGCTTAAGAGGCTCCATAACTTCTCCAAGGCCACACAGTTAGCGAAGTGGCAGGCTTGGGACCGGACGCTGTCCTCTCGACCCCAGAGGCCGGCTATACCTCCCAGGCGGCTGTTTTGCAACTTGAGTCACAAGTCTGCCCTTTCACGATTTCTGCTCAATTGTATCGTTTTCTGAAGTTTTCAAGAGACTCGCTTTTTAAAACTTAGACGTGTTCTATCAATAGTATGAATAAAATATGGGTTTCTGTATTGGTTCTAGTTTTCCTCAAACACATAAAAAATGTTTCAGGAACAATCACGGTAAACAGTCTGAAAGAGGAAAGCTGCGTGCGGACCCCCACCCAATCCTCTGTCACCCTCACCTTGAGGGTGACATGCCCCCTTTGGGAAGATACTGCAGGCCATCTTCTCCTGGGTTCGAAGTGCCCCTTGCCTCCTGCTCAGTTATACCCTGGTGCGCCCAGAGCTGAGCAGCACCCCGGGGCGGGGCCAGTGCCCAGGAGACAGGACAACATCTCCCTCATTCCGGATGTCAGCCGTCTCCCACGTGCCTGGGATCCGAGCGTCCTCTCTCCGTGTACCTACATCTTTCGGGGTGATGCTGAGGTTCTCTCCACGCATCTCCGTCTACCCCGGTGGTGTGTGAGGTCCCCAAGGCGGGGTCTTGGTCTTCTCTGCATGGTGCCCAGTGCACAGTAGGTGCTTGGTAGGTGCAATGTGAGACTGCCTTCCTCTTGCTGGCACATCACTTACCACACTAAGCTGCCTGTGCCCCGAGCCTGGGTTTGCACAGCCAGGCTCTGGCCCACACCTGCGCCCGAGTCTCTCCACTGATTTTCCCAGAGGGAGGGGAAGAGCCCGCAAAGCCCCCACGTACCCCCCGTGTCCACCAGCCAGCGCATGCTGTTGCCTTTGGTGTCCTTGCTTTGGAGGAGAGCCACAATCTGGCCCCGCAGCAGCGTCAGCTCCAGGGGCCCGGCCCCGCTGATGTTGCCTGTCACCTGGTACAGCTTCTCCGGGCCGTACTTGCTCAGCAGCGCCTGCACCTGGCGTTCAGCGCCCGGAAGGAGCGGCTGGGGGGCGGGAGGGACGGACAGGGATGGCAAGTCAGAGCCGGTGAAGTGTTCGCCCACGGGCCGACAGCCAGGGGTCCTGGGCCCATCCTACCCCCGCTGCCGATGGGCACCCCAGTCGGGCAAGAGTCTCTCGCTAACAGATGGCCGGATCACAGGAAGAACACACACTCTCAGCATCCAAAGGGATCTGAGAAAAATATCTCTAATTTAACCTCTAAAAGCCCTCTCGGTCGAAACTTCTGGGATTTTCTAAAATCCTCATTCGGATTCTGAAATTCCTCCGTAACAGAACTCTGGGACTGGGCCGTGAAGTCTGGCCCCAGCCTCAAGAGGACTCGTCAGCAGGAAGAAGCCTGGCAGTGCTCTTTCAGCCTGAGGGAGCTTCCCACGACCAGCCTGGCCTGACTCATGTGGCTGCTGTGACAGCTGGCACAGGGTGACACATGCAGACCCTGCCTCACACGCAAAGGGAGGGAGTGTTCTCTTATTCCACAAGTATTCATTGAACACCTGTTTACAAGGCCCAGTAAGCCTCTTGAACGGGGTAGTAGAAACACAGAAGACAGGGGCGTCTGGGTGGCTCGGTTGGTTAAGCGTCTGACTCTTGATTTTGGCTCAGGTCATGATCTCACGGTTTCTGGGATCGAGCCCCATGTCAGGCTCCGTGCTTAGAGCATAGAGCCTGCTTGGGATTCTGTCTCTCCCTCTCTCTCTGCCCCTCCCCTGTCCCCTCTCTCTCTCAAAATAAATAAATAAACCTTAAAAAAAAAAAAAGAAACACAGAAGACAGCTTTGCCCTGATGCAAACTGCCACCTAGCTGGGCAGAATGACTCAGTGGCACTTTCTGCCCATCCAACCATCTCCTGGCATTGTCTTTGTTTTCCTGTTCATTGTTTCCAGCAAAAGTATCACCACGAAGGGACTCAGGGATGATTGAACCCTTTTTGTAAAATAAAAAAGAAATTTAAAATGCTCCATATATCTGACTATATATCATATTCTATATGGTTATTTCTGGGAGATTTCCAAATCTTGGAGAACAGACAGAGGTGCCCTTCGGGGATATTTGGGCACAGACTCTGCCATTAGTCCAGGAGGTTTGCTCTCAGGGTTAAGAACCAGGAGAACCTGATGTTTCTAAATAGTCCCTTAAGTGGGAGTGAAGACAGGGTAGCTTCCCCTCCCCCCCACCCCCCAATGCTGGTGTTAACCCGCGTAGAAAAGCCAGTGGTACAGAAACATTTGCCTTCTTTCTCAAGTCTGAGAGACACCCTGGGCAGAGAACACTAGTATTTCCTGGAGGGGCCATGGGGAGCCAGGGAAAAATGTCACTAGGACTGCGTCCATCCTGGGTGACCACCCCGCGTCCGTGGGTCCTGCACTCTTAGGCAAAGAAGTCTCGAATTTACAGGAGAAGTGTGGGGGAGGGGCAGAAGACTCATCTCTTCTCTTCCTACCAATTTGCACCACATACTGGGGTTATGGTGTTCCCGTTCATTCCTCTTTCTTTGTTTCTCTCTGTGTCTTCTTTCTACCATCAGCTCGGAATGCTTTTCCAATAAGAATGTTATTGTGTCTCAAGTAGGAAGAGAGAGGAGGTTCCCATGACCCGTGATTCATTCCAGGGCCCACTCTGTGATTTTCTGCCCCTTCCTCGCCCCACGTTCCAGGGCCCCTGCCACCCCCCCTCCCCCGAGACCTCTGCTGGGGCAGTGTCAGTGTGGGGGAGGAGGTGAGGACACTGTGGCCCAAGCAGGAGTCCACATCCCTCGGAGTGGACACGCATCTATGATGCTCTTTGACCTCCTCTGCCTTCCAGCCAGGTGCGCAGGCCACTTGTGTGGGCCCGCTCTGCTGGGCTTCTTAACTTGTCTCTCTGCGTCTCTGGGCACCCCCCTTCTCCCTTCTGGGGAATCTTGGTGCTGTATCCTGACCCTTCGCTTTGCATTTCACTTAGGAGGGAACACCCAGTTTCAGTTTCCTCAAATCCAGGCCTGTCTTCTTCGGGGGACTCCTTCTCCCTTTAGCTACTTCAGCTCCATTTACAAAATAGACTCCCGGGGTATCTCCTTCAAGTGGACTGGAAGGTACCCTTTCCTTATATTTTAGAGAAAAGTACTTTACCAAAAAAAAAAAAAAAAAGCACTTGGCCAGCCAAAGTTCTGTAAACCAGAATGCAGCCAAAATACTGTCTTCGGCAATTAAAAAGTCCACAGCAAAAAGAAATTTTAAATGATTTGTTATTTTAACCTCGTATTCATCCTGAAGGCTGGTATTGAATGCAGGTCAGTGAGATGAGGAGGAAACGGAGTAAGCTTTGATAAAAACATGTGACATTCTAGGTTTTTGGATGCTGATACCACTTGCATGCCGTTATGTCTAATTTCACTCAATATTCTGTTCTGCTCACACGCGTATTGGCCACGAAGGGCCACCCCAACCCAGGCCCCCAGATCACAGACAGAGCACTAGGGAAGGAAGAGGGAAAGGAAATAGGGGATCGAGCCGCACTCCACTGGCAGGTGAAGGACCGGATGGTCTGCTGGACAAGGAAAGATGCTTACCTGTATGGCGGGAGGTGGCAGTACTTTCTTGAAGTTCTCTTGAAAGGAGCGAAGTTGGTGACCAGTCTGGCCCAGCACGTCCTCCACCAGCTTCCTGAAGGCCGGCTCGGAGAGGTGGTGGTGAGGCAGCTGGGTGGGGCAGACACTGTCATCAGAGCTCACTCTGGAGAGAGGGGACAGAAGGACTCTGGCAGCCTACACCCAAGCCCCGATGTGTGAAGAGAGGTCTTTTTGCCCTTATCAGCCATCATTTTTGTCTGCCGACTGCCCCACTCTCTGTCCTTCAAGAAAGCGCCCCTCAGTGAGGGTCCCGCCAGATTGCCCACCATGGGGCCGACACAGCCTCCCTTCTCCCGTCCACCGTGATCAGCCCACCGGCTGGCCAAGGGGCCTGAGCAAGGCTCAGTGGAGCCTGCCCGCAGATTCAGTACATGAAGGCTGAGAACGACAGAATGGCGCTCCCTCTAGCTTCTGAGATGTAAAGGTGTCTGAGATGCAAAGCGGTCTCTCCCACCGTGCAGAAAAAGGGTCTGCCTGAGCATGAAGCCAGCCCAGAGGGGGACACAGAGCTGGGAGGGGGAGTGAGAGCCAGAGCCCCGACAACACGCTCTGTACCGCATGCAGCCTTCCCCGGGCTCATCTGCTCTTGGGCCTCCCAGTTATGTGAGTCAAGGTGCTGTTCTTTCTGCCTCAGCTGGGTTAGAACCCATGGAGTTCTAAGTAATGCTTCATGCTGGGCCTCTGGCCCTGCTAGCCATCTGGAACATTCTTCCCACATGACCTAGGAAATGAGTAAGACCCCACAGCTAACAGAGACACGTCCTCTCTGCATTAAACTCACTGCTCTTGGTTCTGACTTGAGCCTTGCCCCCGCCCCAGGATGCAGACAGACTGAGGCTCTACTATGCAGGCCCCACTGGACCAGTCCAGGGGGATGGGCCATGGGACACAGACCGGAAGCTGGCACAAATCACTGACAGGCCCAACCAGGAAAGGCCCCCTTTCCACTTTTATAAAGCTGACCTTCCCACTAGTGGCATCTGGTACCCTACCCCCCGCACATCCCAGTCTAAACGCCAGGGGCCTAGCAGCCTTGGAGAGAACCAGAGGGCGGGAAGAGAGTGACAAGATCATCTAATCAGATTTATCCTCTGCCTTCTGAAAAGAGAAATGCTTCTTTTTGCAGCTAGTTCAGGCTTAATTAAAATCAAAAAGCATGTCTGAGACAGAACTCTGTACTAAATGCTTGGAAGGCCAAAAAGAATACAAGCCTCTAGTCCCAGCCCTCCTCAATAAGAAGAAAAGACTTCATCCAGCACCCCAGCAGAAGGCAGGCTCTGCTAGGTGCTTCGATAAGCGCATCTGAAAGGGCTGGTGGAATAGAGAGGGTGGGGAGATGGGCTCTCCCCGCTCCGGAGAGGGGGGTTCTGAGAGCTTCGTGGAGAGACATGTTCATCTTTCACATGCTTGGGGAGTTCCCTCCATACGCCAGGTATTGTGAAAGGCATGGGGGATGATGGGGCATCCCAGGCCAAGGGAGAAGTCTGTGCAAAGGGCCAGGGGCACACTCAGAAGAGATGTGCTGGAAGGGGCTGTGGGTGTGCGGTGGGGCATGCGCGCTTTAGAAGACGTTTCATACAACACACTGCATGGGGGCAGCTGAGCTGGGGACCACGAGGCACAGGAGACAGCGTGTGATGTGGGGAGTGCGGGATATGCCCTGGGGGCCAGACCCACAGCCCCTCAGCTCCGATGCTGACATCAGAGAGAGCTTGGAAAGCGTTGAGCCTTCCTTCCTGCATCAATGCCAGTTTTCAAAAATCAACATTTGCCCTTGGAAGTTTGTCCAAACTTCTTTGCAAGCTCTTTACACTTCCCGCAGACAGCTCTTCTAAGGGGTTGTCCCAAGCACTGTTTCAGAGCCTGGGGCTCTGGGGTTGAACTGCCAGGGTTCAAATCCTGCTGTCAGCTGTGTGGTCTTGGGCAAGCTGTTTAACCCCTCTGTGCAGGGGTTCCTTTTGGAATGGGGACAATAAGGGTCATTGTGAGGATTAGGGGAGACAATACACAGAAGGTTCCCACTAAGTGCTCATAAGAAGGCAGCTGCTAAAGGAGTCATAGCCTCGGGCACTGGCTTGAGACCTTGACTCCTGATTGCAGGGGCCTGGCCTCAGTCACCAATGTCTAATACGCCCCAAGGACCAGCCCCAAGGTCTGCTATTTTCCCAGCAGAGCCTCCTCTGCTTCTGAATCCCAGACCCCAGGAGTCCTCTTTCTACCCTTGTTTACATGATCTGATACCATTAATGGAGGGAAGAGAGACCCCGGAAGTTCAAGGTTCTGTGGGCTCCTCCTAAGCACCTGACAGCCTGTTTGAAAGGGCCCCATCTCGTCCCATCCCAGCCCTTGCAAACAGCTGGCTGAACCGGGCTGGGAGGCCTTGCCTGGCTGTTCCACAGAGGCACCCTGGTCCCGGAGGCCTTACCTGGGCCAAGCTGCCCTCTGCCCTCTGCAGCACTTGCTTCGCAAGGTCCCTCTGGAGGTCCACGAATGTGCGCAGGATCTGGCCCAGCCACCGCACGGCCAGCTGCTTGAGCTGCGGGAGTTCGGCCACGAGCAGGGAGTTGAGGGCCTGGTACGTGTGCCGGGCCTCCTGCTCCTCGTATGTCACGCTGCCCACCTCCAACAGCTTCTCTTCCACCCTCTCAAAGTCCAGGAGTTTGTCCAGACGCTTCTTGATCAGGTTCTGCGGGCCATCCAGTGCTCTGGCCAGGCTGCACAACGGCTGCCACACCAGGCCTTCCAGGCGCTGCTTCTGTGGGGGCAGGAAGCACGTGGCAGAGGACAGGCACTGGGAGAAGGGGTCTGGGAGGCAGCTAGGCCTGGGCTCTGGTCCCACCCCCACAGACTAGCTGTGACCTCTTGCGTGTCATGTAACCTCTCTGGGCCTCGATGTGCCCATCCGAAAAACAGGGACAAGGCACATCCGAGCTTGGCGGAGTACCTGGCGCTTCTCAGCATCTGTGCATGGATCTGAAAAGATTCTGTACAGCGTGGTGATCACGAACATAATCTTTGGGGCTCAGATCCCATCCTGCCACTGACCACCTGAGTAACTTGGGAAGTCACCCTCTCTGAGCCTCTAGTTCTCATCCGCAGAACGGGGCTCTTACTAGCATTTACCCTATGAGCCGTGCTGTGAGGATTAAATGAGATGCAGAATGTAAAGGGCGCAGTGGCCTATCTGCCTGGCGGGCAGCAAAGGCACAACAAACGTGAGCTGTGGCGCTTTTTATCAGTAAAATGCATTAATAATAAGCCCCACCCTGCTGACTATTCTGGGTGGTCATGGATGTGACAACCATGTAAAGGGCCTGACTTCTAAATCTTCTTCTTTTTTTTTTTTTTTTTAAAGATTTCATTTTTAAGTGATCTCTATACCTCACATGGAGCTTGAACTCACAATCCCGAGATCAAGAGCTGCACGCTGTACCGATGGGGCCAGGTGTCCCCTAAGTATCATTCTTAATAGGCTCTGCCACCTGCCCGGAAGGAAAGGGAGAAGGAGGGGCTGCACTCACGAAGTCGGGGAAGGCCTGGAGCTGGAGGTCTCCCATCAGGCTGCAGTACTGCACCACGGGCCCCCCGGGGATGTCCAGGTCGTATTCCTGGGGCCTGAAGCGGAGGAAAGCCTGGACCGGCAGCAGAGGGGAGCCCGTCAGTCATGGCCCATTGCAGCCATCTCACCCCTTCTGCCCCCCAACTCGACCCTCGAAGAGGCTGTCCAGGCTCTGCACACCCATTGTGACTGGGGAGCCCACCGCCTAATCCGTTGCACAACTTGGATGATTAGAAAGTTCTTCCTCCGACTGAACCAACATCTTTGTCCCTATTCCAGCACTTCCCAAACTTCACGTCTTTGCACGTCACCTTTGTGATTTTACTGCCATGTCCCCATTCCACATATTCTATTAACACTTGAAATCAACTAACCATTCCTATTTGTATCAACGTATTTAAAAACTAACAATCCACCTATGACACTACCAAAGAGGAAACCCAGCAATAACCACTATAAATAGGCACATAAGAATAATTTCAATAATGGGGCGCCTGGGTGGCTCAGTTGGTTAAGCGTCCGGCTTCGGCTCAGGTCATGATCTCACAGTCCATGGGTTTGAGCTCCGTGTCTGACTCTGTGCTGCCAGCTCACAGCCTGGGGCCTGCTTCAGATTCTGTGTCTCCCTCTCTCTGCCTCTCCCCCACTCGCTCTCTGTCTCTGTCTTGCAAAATAAAATATAGACATAAAAAATTAAAAGAAAAAAGAATAATTGCGATAAAAGCAATGTCTTTAAGTTCTGTCTGGACATCACCGCCCGGAGAAGGCTCCCAGCCCGAGACTCGCTCTGCCTGGGTTAAAGACATACCAGCCGAAGAAGTTTCTCCTGGGATCAGGGGATTAGAGGATGGAGTTGCATGCTTGTAATAGGATTGTGTGTCAATACTGCGTCTGTCACATAAGCCGGGGTCTAGGGAAATGCAGCCTAATGCTTCCAAATAGCTGTCCTACCCTCTGCAAAGCCAGATGTGTCCCTCATGTGCCTCTGGTCTCTCTCTCACGGCTTCTCTATCCTTCCTCCTGAGAGCCTTCCCCTCCCAGCTCGTTGTACTGTGAGAGGATCCTGCTGCCAGATCGTTCTGCCAGGGGGCCCAGGATGCAGCAGGAAGAAGCCATGAGGATCTGCCCCACGCAGACGGTCCTGGAACTATGCCCCCACCCATTGTACACACTCCCCGTAAGGCCACCCCGAACCCCATTATCCGAAGAGCCTGGTATCATCCGACCAAGCTGCTTCGCACAAATGGACATGACTGAGAGCAAAATCACAGCAAAGGGACAGAGTTGACGGAATGAGTCAGCATGGATAACAGAAGGAAGGAGGATTTTGGCACAAGGGAAATGACGCAGTGGAGGGCGCGCACACCGGTGTTGCTGCGGGCTGAGTTCAGCCTGTAGAAATATTTTTCCTTGGGCCTGCATAGCATTTACATTTTCATATAATGTTGCTCGCATGGGGACATCATGAGATTTCCTCTAAAAGTCTGAATTTCTAGGAGTTTTTTCCCCCCTAAAATCAGAACCGGTTACTCTGGGTCCATAGTTCCCAACAGCATCAGCTTCCCCGAGCCCAGTAACAGCTGCCCCTTTAGATTTTATCCATCCATCCATCAACCCACCCAACCATCCATCCATCTAGTCAGTCAAATTATAAATACTGTTATGTATTTAACTCTCCTGGAAAATCTCAACAGCCTGTTAGATATCAAGCCTTGAACACCTGCACACTTCACTCAGTAACAGAACCTGCCTGACCCCTTCAGGCACCTGAGTTTGTCACCTGCTCTAGGTGCCAGAATGGCAGGTCCCTATAGAGGGCTTGGACCCCAGTGAATTTTGACTCTACCCACTCCCGAAGAGCTCAATGGGCCTGGCAGCTGAGGGCAGGGGAGAGCTTGCCCCAGGCCTTCTTCTGACCAGGTGATCTCTTCCTTTCGGTCCCTGCGGCTGGTCCTTCCGCCAGCTTGTCAGCTTAGCCCTGCCTGCCTCCTGCCTGGGGGCCCAGCCCAGCCCACCTATCATTAGCCGCGGGACCCTCACCTCCAGATGATCCATGTAAATAGCCACGTTGTTCTTCAGCTCAGTCACACACAGCGTCACCCAGTGGAACTCCTCTTCTAAGTCATCGAATTCCTTGTCTTCTGTCTGAGAGGGGAGTTTGGGAGAGCTGAGAATATCCCTGAGGTGGGTGCTTGGGGGTGAGGCAGTGAATACCCACATCTGCATCCCCAGGTTTTCACAGGGGACCCCCTCGCCCAGCCCTGCCCCTCAGAACAGCTCCTCCAGCCCCAGAGCCTGGTGGGATGGTTACAGGCAGTGAGTGCGGCCAATGGTTTTGTACTCAGACCATGAACTCAGATACATGAGTCTCTGGGTCGGGTCATGGCTCACTGGCTTCCTAGCTGCGGGACCTTGGGCAAGTGTTTTACCCTCTCTGAGCCTGTTCTGTCATCTGCAAGGGGGGTAATAAAAACACCTACTTCATCATGTGGGTCAAACAACGGCTGGTTCGGAGGAAGTATGCAGTTAGCCTGAGCTGCTACTGATAGCTTTTCAGAGCTTGTTCCTCGCAAACCCAGAGATCAGCTCTCCTATGTGCGTAAAAAGGTACCCAGAGAAAGAGGAGCACAGGAGGCCATGGGGAAACTCCTACCCTGGCTCTTCAGAATCATGAGACGGCACCAC
Source organism: Helogale parvula (assembly GCA_004023845.1). NCBI lineage: Eukaryota > Metazoa > Chordata > Mammalia > Carnivora > Herpestidae > Helogale > Helogale parvula. The sequence continues at coordinate 59,745 of PJEM01008564.1, read as the reverse complement.
CTCAGCCACCTCCTGGCTCTGCCGTGCTGGGCATTCCCTACAGTCCCTTAGCCTCAGCTTCCCCGTCTCTGAAAGGGGTCTAAGCCACCTGCCACACCCACTGCAGAGCCCTGCTCCTTGGGGATGGCTGGGATGCGGCCCTTCCTCCGCCCTGGAGCTCACCTTGGGCACGAGCCCTGCCTCCTGCTTCAGCAGCTGGCTCAGCCTGGTGGTCTTCTTGGAGAGGGTGTGAGCATTGATCCGGGCTAGCCTCTCCCGGAGTGTCAGCTGCCCCACTTTGGTGTACTTGGAGGCTGCACCGACAGAGGACAGAGAAGGCATGGGAGCCAAAGCTGGCCCAGGAAAGCGGGCATCCCTGACACAGCTGGCCAGGCACCCACCCAGAGCCTTCTTCCCAGACATCTGAGTCACATCCATTAGAAGGGGGGCGCAAACTGCCCAAGAAAGGAACAGGTCTTGGCGCCCTCCCTCCAACATGTGAGCCCTGGCTGAGGAGCTACTGGACTTTGGCAAGTAGCCACTTCTTGCAGCCATTTCTTCATTTGCATATGAGACCAGCCACCTCATGGGATTGCTGGGAGGGTCACATAAGAAAGGGGGCCTGAAGGCACTTTGTAAAGAAGAACTCAAGTGGGAGGCGATTTGCCTGGGGCTCCTTGGCCAGTGCTAGCTGGGCCAGGCTGGGACTCACCATCCCCAGTCCTGGTGTAGGGCTTTCCACTGGTCTGGCCCCATCCCCGGGCATGACTTTGACACTCAGCTCTGCCTCTTACCAGCTCTGTCAGTTTTCATTTTACCTGGAGTGGACTGTAAGGTTGAGCCCAGATAATGAATGAAGACGTGTCACAGTCAGCCCTGGTAAACATGAGCTAAATTAGCACCACTGCACCATCTAGGTCGTGCGGTTGTTTTCTCTCTACATGGGATACTCCTTCCTTTTCCAATCCTTTCTGTTCTAACAACCTGAGAGACGGAGGTCCCCACCCACTAGCTGTTCTCACCAAGGTATATCCACAGCTCTTGGCCTAGCCGTATTCAAGTCTCCTCCACAGTACATCAGCCTCCCGGATGGGGTGGGACCGATCTTACTTTAGTTCAAGGGGAAAAGCCAATTCATATAATCCCAACCTCCAGGCCACCGTGATTGGTTCTAAGAATAATACATAAGCCAGGCCCAAGCCAATCAGCTCCTGGTATTCCCCTAACCGTGGTGATTGGTTCAGGGTGAGCACATGACCCAAATGGGTCCTATCAGTGTGAAGCTCGAATTTAATTTCATGACTAAGAAGAGAAAGGCCATGTCTTCTCCAAGAGGGTGTGGTGTGTGGATGTGAGTCACGGAAGGACCACTATGAGGGAGGCCAGCCTCAAGATGAAGCTGACACACAATGAAGACCAGAGAATTAGAGGGAAATGGGGCCGGCGCCCTGATTAAACCCTACCCAAAGTCCGTATTACTTCTAGACTTCTGGTTACATGAGCCACTATGTTCCCTTTATTAATGAAGACAGTCTGAGGTGAGGTTTTGTGTCTGGAAGCATTCTCACTGATAAAGCCCCAAGCACCCCAAGTCCTTACCCACTTCCTTGCGCCTCTTATACTCATTGATGTTGATGTTCACGTCTTGGAGGGCAGAGGCAGCCCTCTGAAGCACAGGGTAGGCACCGGTGTCAGGGACCGTGTTCTCCAGGATTTTCTGCAGCAGCAGTGGGTACTTGGTAATCCTCTGCAGAGGGCTTACCAGTAAGAAACTGAGGCCTGAGCGCCCAGCTTGTGGCCTGAGGGAGAAGACTGGTGTTAGGTAGATAAAGCCCAGCCTATGGGGCACCAGGAGGACTAGGCTCTGGTCCCAGTTTTCTGCCATTTAACTTGCTGTGTGCTCTCAAGCAAGTCACCCTCCTTCCATAGTCCTCGGTTTCCGCACCGGTAATGCTTGAGGTCTAGATGTTAGATGGGCACCTGCCGGTCCTCACTTTCCCTCCTTCTGTACTGAGTCCCCATCTGTACTAAATGCAATGGTTCGTTCTTTGTCCTGGGCTTCCTTGGCCTCTCAGCGGCAGACACAGCTGACTGCTCCTGCTCTTGAAACGGTTTCCTCTTTTGGCCACATGGGTGCCCTTCATCCTGCTCCATGGGCCATTTTCTTGGCCTCCTCTGCTGGCCTTGCTCTGGTGCCAGAGTGCCCTGGGGCCTTCTCATCCCTCCACTCACCCTCTTACTGATTTCATTTAGTCCTTTGGCTTTAAGCACATCCCAAAACCCAGCTCTGCATTTCCAGCTTCCGTCCAGAGCTCCAGACTCACACAGTTAACCTGCCTGCTTGATGCGTCCATTTGGCGATGTCCCAAACACAACTCTGTATGCTGGACGTCCATTTTAGATCTCGTTCAGTAAAATCGTTCTGTTGCTTTAAGAAAATCAAAAGTTTTATGGGGCGCCTGGGTGGCTCAGTGGATTAAGCTTCAGATTTTGGGTCAGGTCATAATCTTGTGGTTCACAAGTTCAAGCCCCATGTCGAGTTCTGTGCTGACAGCTCAGAGCCTGCTTCTTGGATTCTGTATGTCCCTCTCTCTCTGCTCCTCCCTCCCTGTCTCTTTCTCTCAAAAATGAAACATTTAAAAAATTCCCTTAAATCAAAAGCTTTAGGGGGCACCTGGGTGGCTAATTTGGTTAGGCATCTGACTGTTGATTTCGGCTTAAGTCATGATCTCACAGTTTGTGAATTTGAGCCTTCATCGAGGTCCACACTGACAGTGGGGAGCCTGCTTGGGACTCTCTTTCCTTGCCCCTCCCCTGCTTGTGTACACACTCTCTCTCTGTCTCAAAATAAACAAACATTAAAAAAAAATCAGGGGAAAATTGGCAATGGGCATTGAGAAGGGCACTTCTTGGGATGAGCAGCACTGGGTATTGTATGTAAGTGATGAATCACGAGACTCTACCTCTAAAACCAAGAGCACACTGTGTACACTGTATGTTAGCCAACTTGGCAATAAATCATATTTTTAAAAATTAAAAAATTAAGAATAAATAAAATATTTAAAAAATATATGAACTGCTAAAATGACCCATTTGCCCAAACTCCAGACCTCAGCCTCTAGATTTCTTCCAGGGACAAACACAAATCTCAAAAACCTTCTCCACAATTATTAATAACTACAAAATCTCTGTATCTGGCGGTATAGTTATGTACATTGTGTCTATTTTGAATCTACAGCACTTTCTGCCTTTAAGGTATTACTAAAATTACCTGGTAAACCAATTCTACTTAGCCAGCTTAAAGTAAGTTAAGCACTTACGTAATTTTAGTATTTATAAAAATTCTCAGAAATAGGGGCACCTGGCTGGCTCAGTCAGTAGAGCATGCAACTGTTGATCTTGGGGTTATGAGTTCAAGCTCCATGTTGGGTGTAGAGATTATTTAAATAAAACTTTAAAAAAAATTCTTAATAGAATAGAAACAACCAAAGTGAATTTCAGGTTGATGTGATCTGGGACAATATTTGGTAATAAAGCTAGTTTATCAGTTTACTTAAAACAGGCTTGTCTTGGGGTATCTGGGTGGCTTAGTCAGTTAAGCATCTTACTTCGGCTCAGAACATGATGTCATGATTTGTGGGTTTGAGCCACAAATCTGTGCTGACCCCTCTGAGCCTGGAGCCTGCTTCGGATTCTGTGTCTCCTCTCTGTGCCCCTTCCCCACTCATGCTCGCTCGCTCTCTCTCAAAAATAAACAAATATTTTAAAAAATTAAAAAACAGGCTCATCTTTAGAGTAATCAACATTAAATATAAAATATTTCTTCTACTCAGGCCTACTAAAATAAGCTCGTGTTATCTCTATTACAAAATTTGTCAATAAAAACTTGGTATAATAAAACTTACAAAAAATCAAAAATCAAAAAATCAAAATCAAAAGTTTTCAAAAATCATAGGAACTTTATGTCTAGGATGCATGTATTTAAGGGTAAAAAGCCATAATGTCTATATTTGTCTTTAAATAGCTTAGTATAAAGATAGATGAAACAAAATGTTAACACTGGCTAATTTTTATACTTATTTTTATTTTTTTTAATTTTTTAATTTATTTTATTTATTTTTGAGAGACACAGAGAGACATTGTGAGCAGGGGAAGGGCAGAGAGAGAGGGAGACACAGAATTTGAAGCAGGCTCCAGGCTCTGAGCTGTCAGCACAGAGCCTGATGTGGGGCTTGAACCCGCGAACCGTGAGATCATGACCTGAGCTGAAGCCAGACGCTTAACCAACTGAGCCACCCAGGCACCCTGCCACACCAGTTAATTTTAGAAGTGGTGTATGTTTACTACATTCTTCCATTTTCTACAGGTGTGAACATTTTCACTAAAAATGTAAAAAATAAAATAAGACACATGAACGAATCATGTCAAGATCCCTTCCAGATGCACTATATGGCGAGTGGATGACCATTTCTGGTCCCTTTCTTGATGATGTCTAGGATTTGCAGAAAGAATATTCAAGTCAGTGGCATCTGGGAAGAGGTTCCAACAGTTTTCCCTCAGGCCTGCCTTGCAAGAATGTCATGAAGATTTCAAACCTCAGTGTCTACACAGGCCTCCTCCAGCTCACAGCCATTCTCTGCCCCCCTCTCCACGGTACCGGTGCCCCTTGCTCTTCCTCCGAAGGAAATATTTCCAGACCGAATGTCCAGGGAAGATCAGTCATGAGGCTAAGAATAGGCAGAGCAGGTGGGTGCCCCTTCACTAGCTGCGGGGAGTTGTGTGTGGGGGGGGCGCGGAGAATAGGGATAGAATTACCTGTCAGGACATGCCTACAAGGACCATCTGCTCTCACCACGCGTTTCCTAGCACTTGGCTGACCACGAGCAGGGGAAATGGAAAAAGTCACCAGATATTTGCATAATTCTATCTATCCTCTGGGCTTACTTTCCATGGGAAAGGGCCAATTGCCTCCTGGGGACAACTGTTACTCCACAAATAAGAGGGTGGGGGGGGTGCTTCCAAGAGATGATCACAGCTCTTCTCCACAATTATCAAGGGGTCAGGACAGAATTCCAGCAGCCTTTTGTGTTTATAGCTTTTCTAAGGTAGTCTGGAGAAGAATGTTTAAGCAGCCTTTCAGACGGGCAACAACTGAAAGATAATCCAAAGGAAGGAGGAAGGAAGGAGGGAGGGAAGGGAAGGAGGAAGAAAGAAAGCAAAAGGAAGATAGGAAAAAAGAAAGAAGGAAAGAAGGAACGGGAGGGAAGGAAAGAAGGAAGGAAGGAAGAAGGGGAAAGCAAGCAAATGCCTGGAGCTGGGCTGGCATCGGAAGGGGAGACGGGCCCTCTTACATTCTCTTGGTGGTAGCAGCAATTGGTAAGATCGTTTTAAAGAGCAGTTGGGCAATTTGTGAAATGTACAAAGTCTTTTTGTTCCATCGATCCTACTCCAAATATCTACCCACAGAAATGTCAACTCAAGCGAGTAAAGATAAAGGTAGGAGCTACCAACAACTCCATTTATCACAGTAAAAAATTGGAAACAAGCCAGATATCCATCAGCAGGATCTTGGTTAAACAAACCACAGTCTGTGAGCTGCCCTGGAAAGGAACTCTCTGTGCCATTAACAGGAACATCGTGGAAGTATTTCCAGTGATGTGAAACGATATTCATGACCTTGAAGTGAAAAAGTAAGTTCTAGAAAAGCATGTAAGTCAGAGCCCCTTTAAATTTCTTCCTTCCTTCCTTCTTCCCTTCCTTCATTTTTCTTTCCATCCATCCATTCATCCACCCACCCAACATTTAAACTTCTGCTTGTAAAGTCTGTCTGCTTTAAATGAACAAAACTTTTTTTTAATTTTTTTAATGTTTTATTTATTTTTGATACAGAGAGAGACAGAGCATGAGAGGGGGAGGGATAGAGAGAGAAGGAGACACAGAACCAGAAGCAGGCTCCAGGCTCTGAGCTAGCTGTCAGCACAGAGCCTGACGCGGGGCTCGAACCCACAAACGTGAGATCTGACCTGAGCCGAAGTCGGAGGCTTAACCGACTGAGCCACCCAGGCACCCCTAAATGAACTAAACTTTAAATGAACTGAAGAAAATCTGGATGAAAAAGGTTAACTACCAGGTGAAGAGATGGGGAAATGTGAGACTAAGGGGGAATGGACTTTTACTTTTTACTTTATATATCTGTGTATTGTTTAAATATTTCTTTTTTTCAGAAAGCATAATTACTTTTTTGTTTATTTTTTTACATTTATTTGTTTAGAGGGAGAGAAAGAGAGAGGGTGCATGCATGCACCCATGCCCACAAGCAAGATAGGGGCAGAGAAAGAGACAATCCCAAGCAGGCTCTGCTCAGTGCAGAGCCCGACATAGGACACCACCCCAAGACTGTGAGATCATGACCTGGTTGAAATCAGGAGTCAGACACTTAGTCAACTGAGTCACCCAGGTACTCCACATTACTTATATAAATGTTCATTTATTTTTGAGAGAGAGCACGATCATGAGCTCGGAGGGGCAGAGAGACAAGGGGACAGAGAATCTGAAGTGGGCTCTCTGATGTCAGCAGAGATTTGGGGCTTGAACTCTCGAACCGTGAGATCATGACTTGAGTTGAAGTTGGGCACTTAACTGACTGAGCCGCCTATCAGCTCAGGTCATGATCTCACAGTCATGGGATCAAGCCCCGCGTCAGGCTCTGCCCTGAGCATGGAGCCTGCTTAAGATTCTCTCTCGCTTGCCCTCTGCCCCTCCTCAGCTCACGTGGTCTCTCTCTCTAAAATAAAAATAAAAATTAATAAATAAATAAAAATAAAACAAACCAAGCTTTCCAATAGAGGAAACCAAAGGAGGTGATCTGCCTTCTCCCAGCACGGCCTCGGCCATCATTCTGAGTGCGTACTTCGTGCTGGACCCATCTGTCTCTGCAGCCAGCCTCCGTCCCGCTGACGGCTGCACAATTAGAGGCTGATCTTCCTGCCTACTGCGAGGGTGAGCCTGTGAGCCCCTTGGCCCTCAAGCTGGGAGCTGCATGAGGAGACAGGGTATACTGAACACCTTTCCCATGCAACCACCCAAATAAAGGGTCGAAGGCAGCATGCATTTTGGAATCACAAAGAATCTGATTAGGAGGGATCACCCATCCTTAACTGGATGAGAAGGAACCACTTAGGGCCGGTGTGGGGATTCTGGCTGGTTAAGCTCCAGAAAGAGTCCCACGATCATAAGCACGAGAAAGCCAGGATTAATGTCTCAAGAGAGAGGAGACAGAAAGCAACGCTGACAGGAAGACCGGCATTCCTGGTGCAACACTGGACCAGAGGCTCTCCCCAAGGGCACTGTGGAAACCTGCGGGCACCAGGCAGCTACAGGCACTTAGTGGGCAGGGCCCAAGGGATGCAGGACATCTGCAATGACAGTTGGCATGGTAAGGAGTAGTGCTGTGTCTCCTACGTCCCTCTGAACATTCAGAGACTGACTTGAATACCTCAAAACGTGCTGTGATTCCCAGAACTGAGATCTTTTTGTGATCTTTGAACTCCATCTGGTCAATGTACCACAACGCTGGAATTCTTATGATGCTACCTTTCAGAAACAAGATCCAGATCATCTGCAAGAACGTCATACTTCCTCCCTTCCTCTGCCCCCAGGATGCGATGTTATCCCTACATCACCTACGTCGCTTCCTTCTTTTGTTTATCGTACACAGGGAGGTCGAATTTGCTATTATTGCTACTCGTCATTCTAGGGGATGCACATTCCCTGCTCTCTCCTTTTCCCATACTTCTGATGGAGGATGGCTTCTGACTTTCCCTTCCTTGAAATGCAAACTTATTTTATTATAAGCAGGTGCCAGCATCTGATTGCTTCATTAGATTTTCTAGGGTAGCGATGCCCAAGCGTTTGCACACTGAAATACATAACACCTTATTGGGCATTATTTGCCTTGTACTTCTCCTTTTTATTAAAATTGAACCATTATGTTGATTTTTTAAATATTTATTTATTTTTAAGAGAGAGAGAGAGTGCTAGCAGAGAGAGAGGGAGACACAGAATCCAAAGCAGGCTCCAGGTTCTGAGCTGTCAGCACAGAACCTGACATAGGGCTCGAACCCGTGAACCACGAGATCATGACCTGAGCTGAAGTCACATGCTTAACCAATGGAGCCACTCAGGCACCCCACTGATTTTTTTTTGTTCTGTATATAGGTAGGATATATACATATATATACATATATACACACACACACACACACACACACACACACACACATACATATATATATAGAAAATATACATCAAGATAATAATTGGGGGGAAGGGGCAAAGGCAGAGGGAGAATCTTAAGCAGGTTCCATGCTCGGTGTGGAGCCCAACATGGGGCTCAATCCCATGACCTGGGCTCTTGACCTGAGCTGACATCAAGAGTTGGACGCTCAATGGACTGAGCCACCCAGGCGTCCCTCAGGATATTAATTTAATGTTTGTTATATATATATTTAAAAAAGGAGCATTGGAATCATTAGATCTGAGAGCCACAATGTGGTTTCAGAGACAAGGACAGCTAAGACCAGGATGATAGCTGGGGTTCATAGAGCGTTGTTTGCATACAATGAGCGCATGTCCCCATGAGGTGTAGTTATTACTCCCCCTTCACACGCAAGGAGACCAGGTTCCGATTCATGAAATGGCTTCACCAAGGAGAGCTAGGGGCAGATTGCCACAGGGCAGTGTGGCATCGGGGCCCATGAGAAAAGTCCGGACCAGCCTGGCTGGGAAAGACCAAAGGGTGGAAGTCATGACCAATAGCAGCGTCTATACCAACAGCAACCCCTGGCAGTGCTCCTAACACGTATGAGCTAGATGCCAGCATCTGGCACCCGGGAGACATTACCTCAATGTTTCTGACTTCTCTTGAAAAATCAGGGGCTGTGATTCCTAGCTGACACCTGAGGCAGACAGTTTGTAAAACAGGACTGTCAATATTCTACTGTCTGCGTCCACACCCTTTGTCGTGGTGGCGGTGGTTGTATCCACGGCCTCTGAGTATGACCTTGAAGCTCCTCCCCTTGAGAAGTAGGTTGTATTTTTCCACCCCTTGGGTCTGTTGCAGCACGCCAATTCCCAGCCGAGGCCTTTAAAGGCCTGCCCTGCCCTCCATGGTCCTTCTCCCGCCCTCCTATTCTCTTCCTGTCTTTATCCTGTGACCACCAGGTGAACAAGCCTGGGCCACCTGCCAGATGATGAGACACTGGGCCGCCAGAGCGGAGTCAGCTCACGTGTCTCAGACACATGACAGAGCCCAGCCAAGACCAGCAAAGCTGACCTACATTCGACCACAGGTACGTGCAGGTGCTCGGCCAGGGCTGGAAGAATCGTTTACTGAGCCTGGCTATGTTGCTGTCCACTTTGGGGTGGTCTGTTACATAGCAAAAGCTACTTGATGGAGCAGCAACCAGTGGAAGGGGGGCTGCAACCACTCCCTGCACAGGGTCTGTGGGCTCTGGTTAGCCTCAGTCTCCCCTGCTCCCTTTTGCCTCACACCTGGCACCTTGCGTCCCTCACTTCTGTTATCTGCCTCTCTCCTACTGAAACGTACTTAGTGACTCTTGCAAAAGCCTAAATTTGTAGGACCCATGGAAGGATGAATCAAACAGGGAAAGTAAAGGTCGGTTTTGGGGGGCAGGGAGGGGCTAGGACACGGGTACTTGGAAAGACAGCTTCAAGGGGTTGAGGGGATAAGGTAAGAGAGAGGAGGAGGGGAGGTAGCAGGATGCCCCACATGAGATACTGTCATCTTCAAAGACCTAAATCGAGGCACCTGGATGGCTCAGTCAGATAAGCATCCGACTCCTGACTTTGACTCAGGTCATGATCTCAGGGTCCTTGAGTCTGAGCCCCAGGTTGGGCTCTGCACTGACAGTGCGGAGAATGCTTGGGATTCTCTCTCTCCCTCCTCCTCTCTCTGCCCATTCCCCTGCTTGCTCTCTCTCTCTCAAAACAAAACAAAGACAAAGACCTAAATCGACACTTTCTCTTGGGTGTGAAGGAAGTGTCTAAGTAAAATGAAATGATCATGGCCTCTGCTCCTTCTGCTCTTTCAGATTTCCAGAAGATGACCTTCATCTCTCTCCATTTGGTGAGCTTGTCCCAGGGACAAGCTTTTTAAAATAGAAAGGAAGCAGGACAATCCCAGGCAAGGAAATTAAAAACGACTCTTAAATATACGAAGAGATGACCAACTTTCATCCTAAGAAGCAAATGCAAAATGAAGCCACACTCAGACACCCTTTGTCACCTGTCTTGGAGGCAGATATTCTAAAGTTTAATAGCCCAGTCTGGTGAGGCAATGAGGAAACAGGCACCCCACCTTGGTCATGGGAACGTAACTTGGTATAGCTTTTATAGAAGGAAGCTTTGCAATATTATGAAAATTATCCCTACATAATTCCTTTGACCTAGCAATCCATGTCTGGACTTCACCTCATAGAAATACTTGTACCTGAGCAAAATGACATATGCTCATATGTCACACACTACCCCTAACATCAAAAGAAAAGAAGTGAAACAATGCTCGTTAATAGAGACAGTTAGGGGCGCCTGGCTGGCTCAGTCAGTTAAATGTCTGAATCTTGATTTCGGCTCAGGTCATGATCTCATGGTTTGTGAGATCAAGCCCCGTGTCGAACTCTGTGCTGACAGTGTGGAACCTGCTTGGGATTCTCTCTCTCTCTCTTTCTCTCGCTCGCTCTCTCTTGCTCTCTCTCACTCGCTGTCTCTCTCTCTCCGCTGTCCTCTCTCTCCATGCTCTCTCACTCCATCTCTTTCTCTTTCACCCAACATAAATAAACATTAAAAAAAAAAAAATAGAGACCGGTTAAATAAACTGGGAAAGAGTCATGCGGCAGATGACATTCACAGGATCCGACGTTCATGTATTGAAAGAGAAGGACACCCAGGATATGTTGTCAGTGAACAACATTCTTTAAAAAGGCAGTAGAATAAGGGTATATATTTGTATTTGCTTGTGTATGCATACAGGGACTTTGCAAGCATGCATAAGCAATTTTAAAGTGGTTACCTTAATGGGGCTGGGAGTAGTACCTGGCTAGATGAAGGGACAGGGTTGGGAAGGCTTTTTTGCTGCCTAAATGTGGACGCTTTAAAGCTTCTGGACCACATAAACTGTTATCCATTCGAAATGTTGATTTAAAAAAATTTTGTTCTCTACATATTTCCTTTTTTTAATTTTTTTTAATGTTTATTTATTTTTGAGACAGAGAGAGACAGAGCATGAGCGGGGAAGGGGCAGAGAGAGAGGGAGACACAGACTCTGAAGCAGGCTCCAGGCTGTGAGCTAGCTGTCAGCACAGGGCCCGACGCGGGGCCCAAACCCACGAACCCTGAGATCATGACCTGAGCCAAAGTTGGACACTTAACCGACTGAGCCACCCAGGCACCCCAGTTCTCTATATACTTCTGTCTAGAGCTTGTATGGGCCCCAGGGCAGTTCCAATCCTGTTCTGCAGGACAGTCTCCAGCTACCTGCAGAGAGGCCCTCCCACGTGATACGAACCAGCTTCGTGCCACTGCGGCCTAGAGCACAGAAGTCCCACTGTCTCACTGCCCTTTGCACAGCAGCTGTGAGTGCTGTTCACCAAGTGTGTCTGCTTTTCTGTCTCGAATCACATGCAGGGTAGAACCCCGGCCCCCGTGGTCCGATGAAGTCATGTGATTGGTTCTGACCTGTGGCTTATGAGAGGTGCCAGCTATCACGTCTGGGTGGAGCATTTAATTACCAGCATCAGACCCTTCATGCCTCTTTTCCCTTCCTCACAGTTACTGGCAAGAATCCAGAGAGTGGCCACCGTCAAGCGCAGGCCCCAGAGTGAGGATGACACAGAGAAGGGCCTCGAGTCAATCACAGTGGCGCACAAGGAAGATATGAACCTTTGCTGTTGG
>PJEM01008564.1:11115-39256 GCA_004023845.1 Helogale parvula | reverse complement strand
ACAACCCGCTGTCCGCAACAGCCAAAGAGCCCTTTGAACAACGTGAGCTGACCGTACCACCTTCCTGCTCAAAACTGCCCAAAGGGTTCTCATCACGCTCTGAATAAATCCAAACTCCTCGCCGTGGCCTAGAAGGCCCTACGTGATTGGGTCCTTCTCTGCCTCTTCTGTCTTATCCCTTAACACGCTCCTCTCACTAATTCCCCTGGAGCCACACCGGCCTTCTTTCTGTCTGTCCTTCAAACATTCTAGGCTTATCCCTGCCTCAGGGCCTTTGCACAGGACTCTCTCTACTCTCCCTCCAGATCTCATAGCTGTCTCCTTCCCAAAAGTCGGGTCTCAGCTCAAGTGTCCCCTTCTCAGAAGGACTACTCTCATGCCCCAAAGTTACTACACCTGCTCCTTTTCTTCAGATTACAAATCATTACCTGAGATTCTCGTATTTATCTGTTTATCTTCTGTGACACTCACTGACCTGTCAACCCTGCAGAACGGGAACCTGGACTCACTTGTTGATGCTGTGATGCCAGCACACGGCCCAGTGGGCGGCAGGTGCTCAGTAAATAACCGAGTCTAGTAAATAATGAAAAGCTCAGCCGGGCCACTGACCAATGAGTTCCTCCTTGTCTCTGGGCCCCGGTCTCCTCTTCTGTAAAGTGACGGGACTGGGCTGGATAGTATCTGAGGGTCCCACTGACTCTGACATGCTGTGTTCCGGGAATCCCCCAAAAGAAAACCCCAATGATCTGCATTTCCCTGGAATCCTGGAGGCGGTTCAGCAACACCCACATGCCGGGGACAATCCCACGGGAATCTAAGGATGGCAGCTGCCTTGTCTTTCGCTTACTAATTAAGTGCACTTGATCCTCTTCCCCGGATGCTGTCTCTTGGAGATCATGAAGAAATCTGCTGTTCACCTCAATGACATCATCGATGTTTGAGAACAGGACCTCCAGATCTCCCTGGGGCAGCAGCTGGAAGACACAAAGGAGCCATAGGCGTCACTGGGATTTCTGTAGTGACTTTATTCGCAGGCTTTGGAGAGCAGTCCAGAACCTTTACCCCTTCAGGGTCCTATAATTCTCCGGAAGACTGCCCTAGTGGAATGTTTGTAAGGCTTTGAAAAATTGTATAAAACTGGGGCACCTGGGTGGCTCAGTTGGTTAAGCATCTGACTTCGCTCAGGTCATGATCTCTAGGTTTGTGAGTTCGAGCCCGGCATCAGGCTCTGTGCTAACAGCTGAGAGCTCAGATTCTCCCTCTCTCTCTGCCCCTCTCCTACTTGTGCTCTGTCACTCTCTCTTTCTATCTCTCAAAAATAAACATTAAAAAACTAAAAATAAATTTGAAAAATTGTATAAATTAGGTACTCTTATTACTCTGCAAGAAAAGAGGAGGGGATGGAGTGCTCAGCACGGAATGAAAACTGAATGGGTTTTTTTTCCCCCTAGATCTGCTGACAGCTATCATTTCTCTGCCTTTAGTTTCCCCATCTGTCATATAAGGGTGGGAAGCTGGACCTCCTTCCAGCTCTGACATACTTGGCACTCACCAATACATTACTTTGAGATGTATTCTGAACTCCAGCCACTACTAACTGGTAATACCACCATGAGATGGAATGCAGAACATCTATATATGTACATGGGCACATAGAAGACATTGTGTGTGTGTGTGTGTGTGTGTGTGTGTGTGTGTGTCTATACTGAATGCAAAATCAAGTAGGAAAAGCTAACTGTAGAAAAATATCTAGAGTAGGCTCTTATTTTTGTTAGAGTAAGTAACAATCCACATTGTTTGTTTAATGCCTACAGAGAAAAATTCTAATTTCTGGAGGGTCAAATATGACAGGCCTTTCCCCTTCCACATTTCCCACTTGAGTATTTCATTCGTTCAGGAAACACTAACTGAAGTCTATTATTTATGGGTCCAGAACTGGGGATATTAAACTAAACAGTCTTTGCCCTAACTGAGCTTACATGCTAAGTGGTACTTAAAATCTTATGGAAAGAGCCTGTATTATTACTGAAATCAGGGGGAAAAAAGATATAAAAACCCATCAAAGTGAAACCTTCTCCTGGTTACCATCTCCTAAATGAGACAATTAGAATATAGGTCGTGTTGGGGGAGCCTGGGTGGCTTAGTCTGATAAGCATCTGACTCTGGATTTCAGCTCAGGTCATGATCTCATGGTTCATGAGTTTGAGTCCCGTATTAGGCTCTGTGCTGATAGCAAGGACCCTGCTTGGGATTCTCTCTGCCCCTCTCCCTCTCTCTCTCTCTCTCTCTCTCTCTGCCCTCTCCCCACCCCCCACATGCACACACTCTCTCAAAAATAAATAAATAAACATTTTTTAAAAAAGAATATAGGTTAGTTTAAGCAATCTAAATTTGATAAAGGGCTATTTTATACATTAGCTCATTTAATACTCTGAGGTGATTACTTCTGTCCATTTAGCAGGTGAATACACTAAGGCTCCAATGTGCTAAAGGCTTTGCTGGAGGTGACATGGCCAATGAAGGGAGGTACCGAGCCTTACGTCCAGGTGACTTCATGTCCACCACACTTTCCCTTCTGTCAAGCCTGCCCCTGGAACCGATGTCCCAGAAGCCAAGACCCACGTTTGCCCCAGGAAAGGGAGGCTGCGCGCAGCCCCACCCGGGTACCTGCCGCAGGCGGCTCCTGATGTCTGAGGCACAGAGGTGGAGCAGGTGCAGGTAGGAGACCTCGGTGTCGATGAGCTCTCTGACAGCCAGCCTCTGATGCAGCAACAGTCTATCCCCAGAGGCCCGACCTTCTCCGTCGGGACTCCCTGTCCTGGAGGATGGCTCATTGGTCCCATGTTCGGCCATGTCAGCAGGTTCTAGGAGAGGCAAACATAACCCAACTCACTTCTGGGAGTTGCATACTGCATCTCTAGCTTGCATACTGCAAGATGAACTATGAATCAGCATTTGTGGGCAGTATCTGAATAATCTTAAAAGGCAGAACGCAGCTCAGATCATTGTTGACGTTTCCTGGGATCCAGATAATGTGCTTGCCTAGCTTTTCTTCTATTTTTTCCCCCTTCTCTTGACCTGGATTTCTTTATCTGGTTCAGCCAAGTCTCTCGCACCCTCTATTGCAGCCTCTATCCCAGGGGTTCCCTCCTCTCTACCCCGCACTACCTGATTCATGCCTCAGGACCCATCCCATGGGCTATCTCCACGGCCTCCAGGAGCACCCTTCCAAGTCCAACCCCCTCTCCCTCCTGCTGCTCCCCACACCCATTCATCTTGGATGTGCTTCCAGTTTAAACTTCCCGAAACAAAGCTTGTGACCATGGCATTCCATGCTGGGAGGCTTCAGCAGCTCCCTGCTGCTCTGTGGTCCGGCTCCAACCTCGTTTCTTCCTTTCACAGGCATACTCCAGCAAAACAGAGCTACGTGCTTTCCTCCATGCCTGCACTCTCACTTCCTGCCTCTGTGCTTTTGCACCTGCTGTGCCCCCTTCCCATGACACTATCCTCGGACATTCATCCTCCCAAAGGCCCTTCCTGATCCTCCCAGCCAGATGGACTTTCCGTCACTGAGACTCCCACGACCCCTTTATCTCTAGGTTTAAAAGTACAAAGGGCAATACTGTGGACAACATGGCCTGAAAACCCCCTATGACAAAACACCTAGAAACGCTGGATCAGGTATAACCAACTTCCTTTTCACGGCCTGGTGGGGCTTGCAAGAGAATAAAGGGAATAGCAGGGCCCCCAAATAGAGGGAGCTGGAAACCCGAGCAGGAGGAGCTGGGGCCCAAAGTGGAGGGGTGGGCACGGAAGAGGGCATGGCCAAACTCGGTCAACCAGGGACTTAGGCGCTGGTGTTCAGGCATGAATGAGAGACAAGCATCTTCACGGAACTGGGGCACCCAAAGACCCAGGTGGATCAAAAAAAAAAAAGTCTCCCCACTCACACAGAAGATGAGGTCATCCTGGCTTGGGTCTGACATGAGGACCAAAAAATCCCCTCTGAAAATTCATAAAAGCAGCCCTGCCTTCGCTGGGTTTCAGGCTCAAAGTGATATTACACATGTGGTCCAAGTAACCCAAAGCTGAGAAACTAAGAGGAACAGTTGTAGACCAATGCTCCTCTGAGTGCCCACAGAAATACCATGTTGCCAGAAGAGTGCATTCCTCGCCTAGGCCAAGGGGTACGCCAGCAGATAACCCTGTCCTGACGATGAGCTGGCAACCCAGCGTTACAAGAGCTCCATGAAAATGAGTTAGACACAATATATAAACATGTGAAACAGAAAACAGCAGGGATCTTCTTGGGCCTCAAAATACAGCAAGGAAGGAAGAGATCCCAGAAACTTGGTTTTAAAGTACAAGACATAGTGCCTGAACCAAGGGCATGGAAGGCAGGCCAGAGCCAGCAGAGAGCCAGACTGAAGCCTCCTTTCCTCTCCCCGGTGCCAGGATAACCCCAGGGAGCCTCTACCAGCCGCCAGTCCACGCAGGCACAAGGCCACCCAAGGGAAAACTCTTTACCGAAGAGTCTTCTCCTCCTGGAGAGAAGGGCAACACCCAGGATAACTAAAAGGTCTCTTCCCATCCTTGCTCCCTTGAGAGCTATAATGAGCAAAAGGAAAGAAGTGTCCCATGTCACTCTGATCTTCTCCCCAGTTGCCTCCATACCTGGCATTTACCAAAGCCGTTTCCAGCTCAGACCCTGACTAGACCCACCAAGTGCCCCAAGTTTGCTGGGGAGGAGGGGGAGGAGAAGAGGCTGGGTGTGACACCAAACATCTTTTATTTGCAGTCGTCACTGGGGCCGTTTCTTGTTGCTTGTTTGTTTGCTGGCCTGCTCTTCCAGCAGCACGGCGGTGCAAGGCCTTGATGACATCTCGCGGGGCCGAGAAGTGCTTGGCTTACCGGACCAGGGCAGGCTCTGCCTTGTTCACGGCCTCCAGGTCATAGTCCGGCTGCTCGGTCATCTCGGAGAGTTCAAGCCAGCTTGGCCCTTGCTGTATTATCTCCTTGAGCTCCTCCATGGCCCTCTCCTCCAAATCCCTGATCTGAGACATGGCTTCATTAAAGCTGGACATTTGGGAAGATAGCTCCTCCCCTTCCTTGGAGAAACTGCTTGTGATCAGGGACCCATGAGAGCTGGCTTTCTTCTCTTCTGTTTCCATTTGAGTTGGCTGCTCCCCAGTGGATCTACTGTGGGGACTCAGCTCCTTGACCCTGTCTGCATATCTTAGTGTGTTTAAAGTATACTCGCAGGAGCTTATGCCCGGTGAGATGATGGCAATCATGCAGGTCCTTAAGTTCTCCCCAATAAAGGAGTCCCTCAGCACCTGTGTCAGCTTGCTCTCTCGAATGGGGCGTGTACCTTGTTTCGTCCCAGGGTCCTGATGCACTCCTTCAGAGCCAGGAAACTCCTGTTAATTTCTGCATAATATATATATAATTTCTGTATAATATATACATAAAAGACCTGTATGACATTTTAAAGCACCAAATAAAACTTACAGTAATTAAAATTTTAGGCTTTGAAATTGAAAACTGAATGGGCACATTTTTAAAATTTTTGTTAATGTTTATTTTTGAGAGAGAGAGACAGAGTATAAGCATGGGAGCAGCAGAGAGAGAAGGGGAGACACAGAATCTGAAGCAGGCTCCAGGCTCCGAGATGTCAGCACAGAGCCAGATGTGGGGCTTGAACTTGTGGACCACGAAATCATGACCTGAGCCGAAGTTGGACACTTAACCGACTAAGCCGCCCAGGTGCCCCCTGAATAGGCAGATTTAATAGACATCTAGAAAAGAGAAACAGCAAGAGGGCATATAGATCTGAAGAAATTATCCAGACCTGAAGAGAGGGAAAAGCATGGAAAATAAAGAATTTTAGGGATGTGGATATTGAAATAAGAAGGTTCATGCATCAAATCTGAGTTCCAGAAGAATAAAGAGAATGAAAACAGGCAATATTCAAAGAGATAAGAGTAAGAACTGTCCAGAATTTATTAAAAATAATATAAATTCTTGGGGCGCCTGGGTGGCTCAGTTGGTTAAGGATCTGACTTCGGCTCAGGTCATCATCTCTCAGTTCATGAGTTCGAGCCACTCATCAGGTTCTTTGCTGTTAGCACAGAGCCTGGTTCAGATCCTCTGTCTCCCTCTCTCTCTGCTTCTCCCCTGCTCACACACCTTCTCTCTCTCTCTCTCAAAAATAAATAAACATTAAAAAAAATGAATTATTAGATCCAGGAAGTACAAATCCCTAGCAGGAAAAGCATTTTAAAAATTAACATCTAAACACATTAAAGAGAAACTGCAGAACCTCGAAGGCCTGGAGTATTTATCTTTCTATGTTACTGTTCTCAGGAAACCATGGGGGAATGTGCTTTGCCAAAATAAATAGGAAAGAAAAAGCCATGGGGTACAGGGGACTGGTAATCTCATGTGAGCAGGGCCGAGGAAATCCCTAGACAGGTGAAGGAAAATCCTAGACTTGACCGTTGGCTACAGGCAGATGACAAACAGTCCAAACTAGAGTATTTCAGAAAGTACTGGCACATGTTGAGGACAGATTCAGTGAACTGGTAGAGAGCATGGTGTTTCTTTAGGGGATAATCACACAGATCATACATACAAAACTAAGAGGTAAACCGACGAACAAACACAACACAGTTTTAAAAAAATTGTGCAGAGAAAATGAAATTACATGTTACTGCCTGGTTGAGTTATAAAGACAACTGATGCACATTATAATACAAGTGGTCTAATTAATATTACATATAACGACACTGGGAGAATAGGGTAATGGGAGGGGTGTACATGCGTGGTGAAGGGGGAGTGAAAACAAAAAACAAAAACCTATATCCTCATCTTCCATAGCAGAAAGTCAAAGAGCAATACCTAAATCAAAAGCTCAAGAAATTACAGTACATACATGCTATTTAAAAACAAGAAAGTAAAACAAAACAAAACAAAACAACAAGGAAGTAAATTTTAAATAATCATCCAAAAATGATGGAAGGAATTGCCCGGTCATGCCTGAGGCAGGAAGGAAAAAGAATAGGCTGTTTTTCATAATAAACATTGTAAAATCATCTGTTTCTGTTTCTCATAACAAATGTACAACCACCCATCTCTTTAAATTATATGCTTTCCCAACTTTAATATGAACTAAAAACTAAATATAAGAAAAAGTGAGAATTCCTCAATTTTGCTGGATATTAACATTCAAAAATAAAGCGTATTATTGTGTATACCAACAATATTTTTAAATGCAATATAAAGATAAACAGATTTCATAATATAATAAAAAACAGATAATATTTATTCCTTCTGAAATATATTAATTTAAAAAATATATATAAGATCTTTATGAAAGAGATTATACAACTTTATTGAACTTATTGAAGAAATAATTATAAGTATGGATACACTATGTTCATGGATAGGAAGCCTCAATATAAAGAAAAGAAAAAAATTTTCCCCAACCAGATTCAATTCCAATTCCGATAAAGCTCTCAACAAAATTTCACTTTTTGTTTTTCATTAAAACACAAGATAATTCTAAAATATACATATGGAAGAGTAAAAGGCTGAGGCTGGCTAAGGCAATCCTGAAGAACAGGTGTGGGGGACCTGTCCTATCAGATATCTAGATCTACTTGAAAGCCAATAATAATTTAAAAGGATGGTGTTGATACAGGGGCAAACACATTAGTTGAACAGATTAGAGAGCCCAGAAATAGACCACAGTAAACATGGAAACATTTTATATGACATAAGCATAGATCACTGAGAAAAGGATGGTCCATAGGATAAGTGGCTTCCCACATAGAAAAATAAACAAATGTAATCCCACATCACACCTCAAATAAACTCCAGATGGTTAAAGACCTAAATGTCAAATATGAAACTCTAAATAGAAGAAAACATATTTTTAAATTTTTGTTTATTTATTTTGAGAGAGAGAGAGTGCATGTGTGCCCAGGAGGAGGGACAGAGAAAAAGGGAGAGAGAGAATCCCAAGCAGGCTCCACCTCAGCTCAGAGCCCATTGTGGGGCTGGATCTCATAACCCAGCGACGATGATCTGAGCTGAAATCAAGAGTCAGACACTTAAGCGACTGAGCCACCTACATGCTCCCATAAAAAATATTTTTATGTTCTCTGAGGATTTCTTTGGTAAGACATAAAAGAAACCCCAAAGGGAAAGATTGGTAAAGACTGATAAATCAGATGACTGTAATATTGAAATGTTCTGTTTATCAAACAATTTTACAATCAAAAAAAGAAGCCTCCAACCAGAAGATATTTGTGATGAATGCAACCCGCAAAAAGTTTAATTGTGTACACAAAATAAAGAACTCCTATGAATCACTAAAACCAGGCAATTTAAAAGAAAACCAAAGCAAATTGTTGCACATACAGTATACTGGGTTCATTCAATGTCAATTTTAACCTCCTCCTACTAGGTCATGCTGTAATATTGACATTGGACAGCTAAACCCCAGCTCCCTTGCAGCTAAGATTCCAACATATGTTTTTAGCTCCACCAGTCCAATGGTCTCATGTGAGCCCTGAATTTAGAACTGAGCTAAGTAGGAAGAGAGGTGATGCTTCAAGTATCCATTTAATGGGGCAGGTACTGCACTGTTTTAAAGTCATCAATTCTGGCAAAAGATTGTGCCTAAAGTCACGGGATTCTGAAGCCAGCAGCAGGGACAGCAGCATTCCAATTCTCCAATTTCCTGACTGTTGCAGAGGGTAGCAATGCCTTTGGAGAGGCATATCCGTAGCGTGGCCTTAGGATTCATTCCTCGGGGCCTGATCTGTGGTCTGCCTGTCCTGTCCCTCCACCGCTATGGAAAGCACCTAATACACTCTTCTAAATCCCCTACTGGTTAAGCCAGAATGACTTGTATTCTCTCCAACTAAACTGCGGATAGTAGGGGCGTGAGCAGGTAATTGACAAAAAAAGACATTCAAGTGCCTAATACACAAATGATTCACTTGTGGGGTACGTGGGGGCTCAGTCAGTTAAGCATACAACTCTTGATTTGGGCTCAGGTCAGGATCTCACAGTCCTGACAGCAATCTCCAAGTCGGGCTCTGTGCTGAGAGTCGAGCCTGCTTAGGATTCTCTCTCTCTCTCTCTCTCTCTCTCTCTCAAAATAAATAAATAAACATTTAAAAAAGATGAAAAGATTCACTAGATGTTATGCAAATAAAACTGCCACAAGATACCATTCCATGCACTGATACAGTAATGTAAATTATTGTAATCACCTCAAAAAGCAATTTGGAACGACTAGAAAAGTTAAAAATGTTCATACTGTCAGGCCAGTCAGTTCTACTCCTAGATCTATCCTGTCTTCAAGAAACTTCTTCACATATACACAAGAAATGGGGACAAGAATGTTTACTGCAGCACTGCTGACAATGACTGGGAATTAGAAACAATCGAGATGTCCATCAACAGGAGAGTGGGTAAATAACTTGTAATATATACATATCATGGAATTCTGAACAACAGTGAAAATGAACAAACTATAAATTCATGTATCAACATGGATAGCCTCACAAACACTGTAAAGAAAGGGGGAGAGAAAGTTCTAGAAGGGGGGGGCCAAAAAAAAATGAATGAATGAAAGTTCCAGAAGGGTACATAGATTATAATGCTATTTTCTAAAATTTAAAATATATAAAACAATGCTAGAGATGTTTGGAGGTATATACATATGGAGCACCAATATTAAAAATTTTGTGGAAGTGGGGCACCGGCATGGCTCAGTTGGTTAAGCATCTGACTTCTAATCAGGTCATGATTTCATAGTTTGTGGGTTTGTGTTGGGCTCTCTGTGCACAGAGCCGGCTTCAGATCCTCTGTCTCCCTCTCTCTCTGCCCCTCCTCTGCTCACATTCTCTCTCATCCCTCAAAAATAAATAAACATTTAAAAAATTAAAAAAAAAATTTTTGTGGAAGTGACTAGCAATAAATTCAGGATGGTAGCAACCTCTGGAAAGGGAAACAGAGAAATAAAATTTAGGACAGTATCAAAAATGACTTAATGGCATCTGAGGGCTTGGGGGTTTTGTTAGTTAAGCTTTTAATTTTGAGATAGAGATTCACGTGCAGCTGTAATAAGTAATACACTGGTTCCATGTACACTTTACCCAATTTCCTCAACGGTAACATTTTGCAGCACAATCTCACAGCCAGGAGACAGGCGTGGATACAAGGGTCCCTTTCACCCACTTCCCTCCAGCTCCATCCCATCCTTAACTCCTGACCCCCAGGAAATCAGATCTCCATTTCTATAATCTTGTTATTTCAAGAATGCATGTAAACAAAATCATTACAGTGTGTAAGCTTTTTAGGACTGACTTTATTCAATTAGCACAACTCCCTGGAGATTCCTGTAAACTGTTGCATGTATCAATAGTTTCTTCCTTTTTGTTGCTGAGTATTCTGAGATTCCATTTGCTTACAAATAATGAAGCACATATGGCAAAAATGTTAAACAAAACTAGGTGGTAAGAACGTGGTATTTGTTGCACTGTTCTTTGTTCTTTTCTGGTTGGTTAAAATGTTTCCTAATATTTAAAATGGCACACATCCCATTCACACCTGTGCTTGGTTATTTAGGATTATTGAGGACCAGGCCTTCTCTTCCTGGCCAGATGCTAAGCATGTAGAGACCAGATGAACACCTGTTCACATCGCATCCTTCCCTACGCCTCACAATGTCGAAGATACTTGCCTAGGTCAGTGGTCCTTTGGGAGGCACGAGCAGCAGCAGAAGTTTCTGTCCTGGGCCATCAGATACTACGTAAACTGACTGCCGAGAGCAAAAAGCTTAGAAAGCTCTCAGAATGCATCTGTCTGATGCACAGTTCTGTTCCAGCTCCTGAACACTGCCTGTGGCCTGCTGACCTGTCCCAGGCCTGATCCGCTGACGCTCACTCCCCTGTGCATAGGTTCTCTAGAAAGATCCAGGGGCGCCTGGGTGGCTCAGTCAGTTCAGCATCCGGCTTCCGGCTTCAGCTCAGGTCATGATCTCACGGTTCGTGGGTTCGAGCCCCGTGTCAGGCTCTGTGCTGACAGCTAGCTCAGAGCCTAGAGCCCGCTTCGGATTCTGTGTCTCCCTCTCCCTCTGACCCTCCTCTGCTTATGCTCTCTCTCTCTGTCTCTCAAAAATAAATAAAAGACATAAAAAAAATTAAAAAAAGAAAGATCCCAATAGGATTTCGGGAGAGCTACTCAGGTTCCACTACTCAAAACTGTGGCTAATTAAACAAAAAGTACAAATAATAATAGAGAACTCCTAACTATTTAAAAAAGCATTAACTTGCACCCAGGTTAATTGAAATCTACACCTCTAAAGTCTGGCAAAACCTCTCTGTAACAGAATTCTGTAATCTCTTATAGTCTGTGTAATTAAAAACATTATTACTTGGCAATGAAAAGGAATGAAGTACTACTGGTATGTGCTCCAACATGGATGAATCTTGAAAACATTATGCTAGAACTCAGCCAAGGAAATCAGTCATAAAGGACCACATATTTTATGATTTCATTTATGTGAAATGTCCAAAACAGGTGAATCTGTAGAAACAAAAAGTCAATCATTGGTTTCCTAGGCTGAAGGGTTAGAGGTAAGGAGTGTGGTAGCCACTGCATACAGGGTCTCTTTTAGGGATGATGAAAATGTTCTAAATTTATTGTGGTGATGGTTGCACAACTCAGCGAATATACCAAAAACCATGGCTCTGAGCATCCTCAATGGGTGAATTATCTGATATACATTATATCTCAATAAAACTGTTACCAAAAAAAATTATATAGTATTAACTATTGGCAAGGATGTAGACAAACTAAACTTTCATGTATTACTGATGGGAATATAAAGTGGTACAGCCACTCTGGAAAAGAGTGTGTCAGTTTCTTTAAAAAGGAAACATACACTTAGTAGCCATCATACCTCAGGGCCTCTATCCCAGAGAAAGAAAACTTATGTCCATACAAACACCTGTCCACAGATGCTCACAGAAGCTTTATTTGTAATGGCCAAACTGGCAACAATCAAAATGTTGTTTTAATAGGTGAATCCTTTAAAAAAAAAACAACAACTGTGATAGATCCAGTATCGCTGAACACCCAGAAGGAACAGGGAATGAAATATTGATACATTGCAATAACTTGGATGGCTGCTGAGGGAGTTATACTGTGACTCAGAACGGCACACACTGTGGGATTCCACTTATGTAACATACAAAATTATAAAGACAGAAGCCGGATTAGTGGTCACCGGTTAGGGATAAGGGGGAAGGGCAGGGGGGTGTGACTGTAAAGAACATGAAGGAGAACTCCATATGTCACAGAATAAATAGTTCTGTGCCTTAACTGAAGTGGTGGTCACATGAGTCTACCATGTGATAGAGTAACATAGAACAATCATTCACAAAGAGTATGCCGATGCCAAGTTCCTGGTTTTGATATTGTGCTATATTTAAATAAGAGATAACCGTTGGAGGAACCTGGCAAAGGGCATAGAGAGACCCTGCTGCTCTCCTGGCAACTTGCTGTTAAATAAGTCCCGCCCGTAAGCATTTCAAAATAAAACTTACTCCCGCCCATAAGCATTTACTTACTTACTTACTTACTTACTCCCGCCCGTAAGCATTTCAAAATAAAACGTTAACAACAAACAAAATATTACATAGCTTACGTTTTCCACTGTCACTGCAACTTTCTCTGGACAAGTAGAACTCAAAAGCCTGGGAGACCAGACTGGGTGTCCCTCTTCCATTTCCTGGTCTGGCCTGAGAAAGGAGACTTGTCTCAGAGAACATGCTCAGAAAGCATGGCTTTTCTTATAGCCCGGTCATGCTCACTCCTGAGAGCTCTTTCATGCCCTGTAATAGCCAATTCAGAACTGAAATCAGTTCAGCTTACAGGCAGTGCTAAAAAAAAAAAAAAAAAAAAAAAAAAAAAGTCCGTTGATGGGACTCTTGGGTGGCACACTTCGTTAAGCTTCCAACTCTTGATTTCGGCTCAGGTTGTGATCTCCCGATTTGTGAGATGGAGCCCCGTATGGGGTTCTGTGCTGACAGCGTGGAGCCTGCTTGGGATTCTCTCTGTCTCCCTCTCTGTGTGCCTTCCCCCACTCAGGCTCGCTCTCACTCTCGCTCTCTCTCTCTCTTTCAAAATAAATAAACTAAAAAAAATATTTTCAACACCTGTTGAACGTTGAGCAGCCACAGTTTTTCAAGGGTGGCATGAAACAGCTCCCTCTGTAGCACATGTTCACTCAATAGATATTTGCTGGGAATGCAAACTTGTGCATTCATTCTGGAAAACAGTATGGAGGTTCCTCAAAAAATCAAAAATAGAACTACCCTATGAACCAGCAACTGCACTACTAAGTCTTTATCCAAGGGATACAGGTGTGCTGTTCCAAAGGGGCACGTGCACCCCAATGTTTATAGCAGCACTGGTGACAATAGCCAAAGCATGGAAAGAGCCCAAATGTCCATCGATGAATGAGTGCATAAAGAAGATGTGGTAGATACATACAATGGAGTATTACTTGGCAATCAAAAAGAATGAAATCTTGCCATTTGCAACTACGTGGATGGAACTAGAGGGTATTATGCTAAGCAAAATTAGTCAGAGAAAGACAAATATCATATAACTTCGCTCATATGAGGACTTTAAGATACAAAACAGATGAACAGAAGGGAAGCAAAAATAATATAAAAACGAGGGGAGGGGGACAAAACAGAAGAGACTCTTAAATATAGAGAACAAAGAAAGGGTTGCTGAAGGGGTTGTTGGAAGGGGGATGGGCTAAATGGGTAAGGAGCTTAAGGAATCTACTCCTGAAATCATTGCTGCACCATGTGCTAACTTGGATTTAAATTATAAAAATTAAATTATAGAAAGAAAAAATAAATAAATGCAAATAACTAATAATAATAATACATGGGGCAGCTGAGTGACTCAGTTGGTTAAGCGTCCGGCTTCGGCTCAGGTCATGATCTCACAGTTCATGGGCTCGAGCCCCGCGCCAGGCTCTGTGCTGACAGCTCAGAGCCTGGAGCTTGCTTTGGATTCTGTGTCTCCCTCTCTCTCTGACCCTCCTCTGCTCACACTGTCTCCCTCTTTCAAAAATAAATAAAAAACATAAAAATTAAAAAAAACAATATTTTAAATATTTTAAATAATATTAAAAATAATAATAAACATAAATAAATAAATATTTGGAGCGACTACCTTATGCCAAGCATTTTCCTAGATTCTGAGGGTACAAAGACCAAGAAAAGAAATGGGTCTACAATAAGGAGAGGGTATTTAAAATATCTGGTTATTTGCCCCACGTTTCTTCCCACTAAAAGCAGAAGGACTAATTAGATAAATGTTATGGACATTCTGATTATCTCATCTCTTTCAAGACAGGCAAAGTGACAAGGGGGAAATAATGCATCAAATCTAATTCTCACCAGGGACCTCCAGCTGGCTCAGTCAGGGGAGCATATGACTCTGGATACCAGGGTTGTGAGTTCAAGCCCCACGTTGAGTGTAGAGATTACTTAAAAATAATTTTAAGGGGTGCCTGGGTGGCTCAGTCGGTTAAGCGTCCGACTTCGGCTCAGGTCATGATCTCATGGTTTGTGGGTTCAAGCCCCATGTTAGGCTCTGTGTTGACAGTTCAGAGCCTGGAGCCTGCTAGCGATTCTGTGTCTCCCTCTCTCTCTGCCCCTCCCCACTCATGCTCTGTCTCTCTCTGTCTCAAAAATAAATAAAACATTAAAAAAAATTTTAAATAATAATTTTAAAATTATATAATTCAAACCAGTCAGAAGAACTGAATAGAGAAATGGAAGTAAGCTGACCCCTGGGGAAAGTGAAACTATCACCTTAACGTTCTTTCAGAAGGTAAAATGTCACAGAAGACAATCTTGAACATTCATCAGCCTCCCACCCCAGGTTTTAGATAGAGATCAATTTAAACATTTAAGATTAAAAAAAAAAGTAACACCTGTGCATCTGGTCTGAAACTCTAAAGAAGAGTGGAAGAGTGTCAAGGTGAAGTTCAAGCATCGTGATAGCAAAAGACTTTGTTCTTCAACAAAGGAAGGATGGGGCACCTGGGTGGCTCAGTCAGTTAAGCCGACTTCGACTCAGGTCATGATCTCGAGGTTCATGGGTTCAAGCTCTGCATCGGGCTCTGTGCTGACAGCTCAGGCAGCTCAGGACCTGGATCCTGCTTCGGATGCTGTCTCCCTCTCTCTCTGTCCCTCCCCTGCTCACACTCTGTCTCTCTCTGTCTCTCAAAAATGAATAAATGTTTTAAAATAAATAAATAAAATGGTTTCTTTAAAAAAAAGAAAGAAAGAAAAGAAAAACAAAGGAAGGAAACGCCTACAGAAACAAGCGTAGCCACACTAGGATCCTACCTAACCTGGTGCCTGGTTTATAAAGACACTTGCAACAGTCAGAGAGGAAGGTCCTATACAAAGAGCTTCCAAAACTCTAAAAACCCAGAAGGATCTGGGATTGATAAAATTCTAAGAAGAACTTCCAAAGGTCTGCCCCTACTATGACTGCCACGTCTATTTTAAGATTCATGTTCAGGAAAAGTAAGAAACAGGCACACTATTTGATGGCTTGGCTTTCCTCTTCTTAGTCCTAAAGAGAGACTTCAGGAAGCAGTCAGTGTGAAGGCTTGGAGCCCAGACCCTGGAGCCAGAAAACGTGATTTCAAAATCTGATTCTGCAATCAATCGGCTGGCTTTTCTGGGATAATGATATAATCTTTTTTACATATATATAAGTGTTGGTTATAAGGTTTCGTAAAAGAATCCGTGTCAAGTGTTTCAGCAGAGTGCCCAGTATAAGGTATGCTGGCAATAATTGCAGCAGTTACTTTTGTTACTACTAATGTTTAACTGTAAAGGATAGCATTACCATGGATCCGGTGGATCAAGAAATGCCTAAGGACACTTGGCTGATCATATTTAAGCAGATGGCAAGAACGGCTGATCATGAGGCCAATACTAAGTAATAGGAACGATTCTCCGGAGCCTGACTCAGGATGCAGCTAACTCCAAAGAAACAGAGCTGAGAACGGAGGCATCGTGAGACTGAGCCCCGATGACGTGACTCAGTCCAGCCGTGATGGAGACTGATGGCCTTTGGATTTTTTTTTTATGAGTAAATACATTTTCTTTCCCTATCCCCCTTTAGGCTTGCCTGCTCTGAGCTGGATTTCTGTCCCTTGAGTAAAACAGATGGCCTTAGAAAGGGAAACCTAGATCACTGTGAGCCAGCATAGGTTGAGAAGAAACAAAAACAGAATAACAGGTCCTACCAGACTGTCCTCATTGTCTTACTGAAAGGCAACTGGACCAGCGGACCAAGGACTGCTTTAGGCTAGGGTAACTAGCCCAGCAAGGTGATGACGTCTTTCTAGAGAGAGAGAGCACGGGAGAGGCAGAGAGAGAATCTCAAGCAGGCTTCCAGTGTCAGCAACTCAGGGCTTGAACTCACAAACTGCACAATTATGACCTGAGCGGAAACCAAGAGTCAGATGCTTAACCAGCTGAGCCACCCACGTGCCCCTTTGAAGGGGTCCCTCTAGGGAGTAAGACGAGGGTGCTGGAGGCTGGGACTGGGGGTGGGGGTGGGGAAATCGTAGGACAATAATATGAACTAAAAACTGATAAAACTACACCATTCAAAAAATGTTAATCCGTGTCAGCCTCTGCTCAGTTTGCTTAAGGGCATCTATCTGCTCTTCCAGTGCTTTCCATCTCTGAGACCGCCTGAGTCTAAACCTCCACCACCTTTCTCCTGCACTACAGCTAAGTCTCGTGACTGGATGCACAGCACCAGAGTGGAGTGGTGTTTCAAAAACATGAAGTTCACTGCTTGGAGCCCAGACGAGCTTTCCCTGATTCCCATCCTCCTTCCAAAGAACTCCTCCTTCCCCCCCAATAATTACTCTTCTTATTCTATTTGTTTTACTGGTTCCTTCAATAAAGTGTAAGCCCTGCAAGGGCAAGGATCACATCTGTTTTATCTACCAGCACATCACCTAGTGCCTACTCCAGATCTGGCACATAGTAAGTGCTCAATCAATAGAATGAATGAATGAAGCAGCAGACTAATAATCAAATTGCCAATAGCATTGTGGATAAGACATTGTGGATAATAGCAAGTGGAGTCAGACTAGTATAATCATATACAACTCTTGGGGGCCACCAAAAAGTTTAAGGTCAGGTGAGAGCAACTCCCCCTTGAATCTTATATAAGCAGAATTACAGACAGAGTATGTGCTTTTTTTGGTCTGGCTTTTTCCCTCTCTTCTTTCTTTTCAGCAAAATTATTTTAAGATCTATCCCAGTTATGGTGCATATCAATGGTTCATTAGTTTTTAAATGCTGAGCAGTATTCCACTGCATGGACATAGCACAATTTATCCACGCACTGGATAAAGGATTGGTTGTTTTCTATTTTCTCTATCACAATACAGCTGGACCTAGGGATGGAATGTTTGGCTCACATGATAGGTGTATACATATTTAAAAAGTTTTTTTTAATGTTTATTATTTATCTTTGAGAGAGACAGAGACACAGAGCACAAGTGGGGGGAGGGCCAGAGAGACAGGGAGACACAGAATTGAGGCAGCCTCCAGGCTCTGAGCTGTCAGCACAGAGTCTGATTCGGGGCTCCCACTTGTGAACTGTGAGATCATGACCTGAGCCAAAGCTGGATGCTTAACCGACTGAGTCACCCAGGTGCCCCTCTAACTTTTTAAGACAATGTCAAACGTTTTAAAAGTGGTTGTACCATTTTACATTTCCACCAACAGCGCATGTGAGTTCTAGATCCTCCACATCCCTGTCAGTCATCCTCTAGTCAGTCTTTTTAATTTTAGCCATCCTGGTAGGTAGTGAGGTCTCTCCCTGTGGTTTCAACATGCATTTCCCTAATGATGAATTGTCTGGAGCGTCTTTGCAAGTGCTTACTTGCCACCCATATGTCTTCATCGGGCATCATGGTTTCTTCAAATTACAAAACAGGCTCTCACTCACTACGTAATTCAGACCAACAGTGCGGAATGTTATAAAGAGTATGTAGTCCCCCACCGCCAATCCCCACCCCCAACACACACGCTGATAACCAAAGGTGCCTAAGAACCAGCAAGAGCCCTTGTCAGGCAGGCCGAGTCTTGCCCCCATTCGTGAAGATTTTTTTTTTAAGTTTATATATGTATGTATGTATTTAATGTTCATTCGAGAAAGAGCAAGAGCAGGGGTGGAGGTGGGGAGGAAGCAGAGAGAGAGGAAAGAAAGAATGCCAAGCAGGCTCTGTGCCATGACCTGAGTCGAAACCAAGAGCCCAACCGACTGAGCCACCCAGGTGTCCTGCCCCCACACTCAAAAGTTCTGATTCAGGTCAGGGATGGCTCATTTCAACGAGTCCCTAAGTGATTCTGATGCAAGTGGTCTATAGATCATTTCTTGAGAAATTCTGCTTTTGCTACTAAAGAATTGTTAAAGGAATGAAGACAGCGAATCTAGAGGGAGAGACACAGCGTGGGCTGTGTTCAAATAAGGAAGAGCCTTGGCCTGAGGGAGCGAGCATGTTTGCCTGATGCCGTCCTACAGGGCACCAAATGTTTGGAACCTAAAAGTCAAGTTAGATAAAACCTTCTAGAAGGTGCCTGGGTGGCTCAGCCAGTTGGGCATCCGACTTTGTCTCTGGTCATGATCTCACAGTTCGGTTCGTGGGTTTGAGTCTTGCATGGGCTCTGTGCTGACAGCTCAGAACCTGAAGCCTGCTTTGGATTCTGTCTCTCTCTCTCCCTGCCCCTCCCCCACTTGCGCTCGCTCGCGCTCTCTCTCTCTCTCTCAAAAATAAATGAAAACATTTCAAAAAAAAGAAAGAAAAAGAAAACATTTTCTAGGAGTGCCTGGCTGACTCAGTTATTAGAGCAGGTGACTCTTGATCTTGGGGTTGTGAGTTCAAGCCCCACAACGGTATACCACTTACTTTAAGACAAAAAAAAAAAAAAACAACAACTTTGTAACAGAGTTGTTGTGAAACAAAATAAGGCCACAGAGCCATAAAGGGAAGAAACTTGCCAAAGTCATCAAGCTTGCAACAAAAAAAGGACTCCTCCAGTTTGAGAAATGACTGGCCGAAGGTGAGGCAGAGAGGGGGCAAGAGGGATCCCAGACCCACAGATCCACATTCTCTGTTTCCGAGGCACAGCGTTCCTTTATAAATACGCACAGACGAATGTAAGCCGCCAGACAGGTAGTGTGTGTCTTAATCCAAATTAAATAGCAGCTATTTGGCCGGATTTCCCTGACTATTTGCAAGGCCTAAAATGGTAGAGAAAGGAGACCACACAGTATTTTGTAGGAGCAGTTCTTTTTATAGGTGAGTAGGCCTGCCCAAGCCCTGTCCTCACAATTTTGGATCCACAGACTTTAAAACTCTCAGTGGACAAGCAGTAGGCTTTGGATAATCAAGCTCAACAAACTCCATCTTGCGTCAGCTACTGCACTCAAACACCCTCCGCCTGAGTTCAATAAAAAGCCATTTATTTGATCTAGAATAGAATCAACAAAAGTACTGTTTACCATGGCAAGCTGCTGATACAAGAGGGATGACGGCCAGCTGCCGGCAGCTCCTGTGCCCTGGGAGAGACTCGGCTGAGCCCCCCTCACCTGGTAAGACCGTGTGTTGCCCACGCCCCCCATGTATGCCTTCCTCTACCCTCTCATGTAAAACCAAACTATACAGGTGCTGCCTCCATTCAAAAGAGGCAGGCCAGGCCCAATAAAGCGTCCTTGTTAGAATGCCTGGTTGCTTCAGGGCACCTGGGTGGCTCAGTCGGTTGAGAGTCCGGACTCGATTTAGGCTCCTGTCATGATCACAGGGTTGGGGGATCAAGCCCTGAGTTGGGCTCTGCACTGAGCGTGGAGCCTGCTTGGATTCTCTCTCTCTCAGAGGCATCTGCGTACTCAGTTCATGATCATGTGATGTGTGAGTTAGAGCCTCACATCGGGCTCACTACTGTCAGCCTGCCAGAGCCCACTTCAGATCCGCTGTTCCCCTCTCTGCCCCTCCTCTGCTTGCTCTCTACCAAAATAAATAAATTTAAAAAAAAAAGATTCTCTCTCTCCCTCTGCCCCTCTTCCCTGCTGGGATGCACTCTCTCCCCCTAAAATAAATATAATAATAATTAAAAAAAACAAAACAGGGCTCCTGGTTAGCTCAGTCAAGCCTCAGACTTTGGCTCCGGTCATGATCTCGCGGTTGGTGAGTTCCAGCCCCGAGTCAGGCTCTGTGCTGACAGCTCAGAGCCTGGAGCCTGCTTCAGATTCTGTGTCTCCCTCTCTCTCTCTGCCCCTCCCCTGCTCACACACTGTTTTTCAAAAATAAATAAAAACGCTAAATAAATAAAGGAGCAAAAGAATGCTCTGAATGCCAGCCTTCAGTCACTCCTTACAGCAGAATGCTTCGTGTCAAGTCTGAAAACGTGTGCAAGGTTATGTGTGAACCTTGGGGCGGGGAGGGACTCAGATTTCTAAGTGGTCAGGGATCCCGAGAAGGTTAAGTGTGTGGGCAGGCTGCTGTCAGTTTCTCTGTTCCCCTCCAAATTCTGAGAGCTCACTGTGCACGGAGCACTGCAGGGGGAGCCCGATAGCCAGGCTTTTGGCCCCAGCTTTGGCACTGCCTCTCTGGGGGTCCGTGGCCAAGGAGGCTTGGCTCACCGTAGGGATGCAAATCTCCTTTCTCTTTCCCCCTGGCCTTGACTAGTCACAATTATATTTTCCTTCTCAAGGATTCTTTAATATTGTTTGTATTTTTCCGTTGTTTTAACCCATGGGTTCTTATTACAAGTCACCCCTAAATCCTACACTGAAGCAGGCGGGGATAAGTTTTCTTTTTAGGCCACCTTATCTCTCTGGGCCTTAGTTTCCCACCTGTAAAACGTCACGAGGATCAGGTTGCCCGCATTCGCGTAAGGCCAGCGACACAAAGCTCAGCACGCCACCTGGGACGCGGCTCCGGGTTTCCGCGCTCCCCACCTCCGCACTTGGACTTGAGCGCCCCTCAGCGCCCGGCGCGCCCACCCCGCCCCAATCGCCCGGGGCACTCACCCCGCGGAGCTCGGCCTCCGGCGACGCCGCCACGGCGGAGGCGCCAGGGTCGCCCGGCTCCCCGGCCCCGAGCCGCGTCTGGGCCCCGGCGCCGCGGGTCCCACGGAGGGCGCGGGCGGGCGCGGCTCTGCCCACGCTGCGCGCGTGCGTGCGCCGCGGAGGGGCGGCCGCTCCGGCGCCTTTGTTAATTGTCTGCGGCCAGGTTGTTTTCCACTGGCTGCTCCCGGGACCCGGCCGAACCGGGGTGGCCTTGGCCCTGGCCCCCAGCCAGCGCGGAGAGCGGCGGCGCCCGGGGCCCCGCCCATCTTGCCTTCTAGTTCAGCCGTCTTCTCGCCGGGGCACCCCGGCACCCGGGCCAGCACTTAGGTCACCCGGTAGGAATGTTGACCCCAGGATCACTGACTATCTGCATATCTGTGCCCCTGCCGGACTCACTGGACTTTAGGTCTGGACCTCGATTTCATGCCGAGGGTTCGCTGCGTAGGACCTCTGGGGTCTTCCCCAGCCCTCCCGTGAAGTCAGTCTTAGACAATTCTGCCAGTCTCCCTGCACCCGAGCCTCCTTTTCTAGGATATGAAGGTGTTCTCCATTCTCTCCCTGCTGGGCAATGGGACGCTCTTCTCGGCACTAAGTATTCAGCAGTCCCCGGGGCAGACAAGGTCCCTGTCCTCTTAGGGGGTGGTGGGTGATGTGGTCCTCGAACACTGACATTGAAATGATAATTGCAAAAAAAAAAAAAAAAAATTGCTGTGAAAAAGTTTCCTATCAGGACAACCAAACCTTGTTTGTGGGGTGAGGAATCGACTAGATTAACTTTCCTAAATCTTAGTGGTCCTAATACGTACTCTCATTATCAGGGCTTATTATTTGTTATTATTAATGACAGCAGCAGTAGTATTGCTTACTAAGTGCCAAGCACTCTACTAAACATTGTACTTGTGTTGTTTCCTTGATCTTATTCACAACCTCAATGAAATAGGCATGCTTCTTATTACTGTTAGTACTATCCTCACTTTAGAGAAACGGAGGCCAGAAGTGAAAAGGAGCTTGTCCACTATGACACAGCTCCTAAGCAACAGGACCAGTATTCAAGCTCAGACTGTCTGAGGCCTCGGAGTGCTTCATCACTACTCTACACCCATAAAAATATGAAGACCAAAATGGGGTTGCCTTCAATGCAATAGATGAAAAAAACAAAAGGGGAGAAGGTGGTCTATTCTGTAGACCAAAAAAAAAAAAAAAAAGAAAACCAAAAACAAACCAAAACAAAACAACAACAACAATAAAAAAAGGGAGGTGAGAGCTTTCTGAAAGAGCTGCCCATGGGAGAGACTGTGTGTGTGTGACCCAAGAAGTCACCAGCATGGGGAAATCTCTGAGGGACACATTGCAATATGTAAGGCAGAACTCCAACAGAACATTTCAAAAGCGGCATCAGTGCCTGGAGAAAGCGTGATTAAAGGTCAGCATTCAAAATATAACATTGTAGGGCGCCTGCCTGGCTCAGTTGGAAGCGCATGTGACTCTTGATCTCAGGGTTGTGAGTTTGAGCTCCACATTGGGTGTAGAGATTCCTAAAAGTAAATAAGTGAACTTTGAAACAACATAATAGAACAAAATAGAAACAAAATAGAACAAATAGAAAATTGCATGTCAACTATATTTCAATAATAAAAAAATGTTTTAAAATAGCTAACATTCAGGGTGGCTGGATGGCTCATTTGGTTGGGTGTCTGACTTTGGCTCCGATCATGAACTCGCTGTTGGTGAGATGGAGCCCCGTGTTGGGCTCTGAGTTGGCAGCTGGGAGCCTGGTGCCTACTTCAGATTCTCTCTCTCCCTCTCTCTCTGCCCCTCCCCTGTTCATGATCTGTGTCTCTCTCTGTCAAAATTAAATAATGATTACAAATGTTAAAAAGGGGGCACCTGGGTGGCTCAGTCAATTTATTTATTTATTTATTTTATTTATTTATTTATTTTTGGAGAGACAGAGAGAGAGTGCAAGCAGGAGAGGGGCAGAGACAGAGGGAAACATAGAATTCGAAGCAGGCTCCAGGCTCTGAGCTGTCAGCACAGAGCCCGAAGAGGGGCTCGAACTCACGAACTGAGAGATCATGACCTGAGCCAGTCAGATACTCAGCCTTCAGTCAGTTAAGCATCTGACTTCGGCTCAGGTCATGATTTCCCAGTTTATGAGTTCGAGCCCCACATCGGGCTCTGTGCTGACAGTTCAGAGCCTGGAGCCTGCTTCAGATTCTCTCTCTCTCTCTCTCTCTCTCTCCGCCCTCCCCCCACTCACACTCTGTGTCTCACTCTGTCTCTCAAAAATAAAGATTAAAAAAATTTTAAAAAAATAGCCAACATTCAAGCAGAGAGGCTTTTCAGGAATGCTTGACAAGAGTCCTGTAAAAGTTAAAGACTGGGTTAGGAATCTCTAAGTTTCCTTCCCATTCTGAAGGAATTCCGGAGGGAAATGAAATCCTAGCGTGCTTAAGTGATGTATCCAAAGCCCCACAGGGAGTGAAGACCTAACCCCAAAGCAAGGCTGACTTTTAAATCAGACTTGCTGTTTGTGGGGAGTCCTGAGTGCTTAGCACCTCAGTTCTCCTGTAAAGTGTGTGTGTGTGTGTGTGTGTGTGTGTGTGTGTGTGTGTGAGAGAGAGAGAGAGAGAGAGAGAGAAAGAGAGACACCAAGAGAGAGACAGAGAGAGACAGAGACCAGTCTTTTCTTGGGAGTATGGATAATGTGTGCCCTTCCTCCTTGCTTACCTTGAATATTCTGTGATTTCAGACACAAGTGTCATCACTCCCTGAGCCACTGCGTAGCACCAGGGTCTCAGAGGTCAGTGGGTGTCACTTCCCCGAGAAGGACTTACTTTGTAAGTTAAGGAAAAAGGAGACAAGCTGGATAGTGTTTTCATTTGAAACTGATGTTTCTTAGCTTCTGCTTGAGGACTCTGGATTATCTTGAATTAAATGCCTAAAGTACTAACACTAAGACCCCGTCTCTTATCCTAGGTCACAAATACTTTGCTGAGCAGTAATCTAACTGCTCAGAGGAGGCATTCTTTTCTCAGTGCTCTAGAGAGCTACTTGTTTTCAAACTGGAAACCTCAGACAAAGGATTGGGATTGGTTTCTAGAACATATACAAATAAATGGCCAGCACCTTGCCCCCGGTGACACTAATCCAAAGACGAAGACGTTATCTTCACGTCTACCCTCAACAGTGATCAAATTTCAAATTTCTTTTTTGAAAAGAAGATACATGTATTTGGTTCAAAATTCAAAACTGTACTGTTAGGGCTATAGCTTATTGATCTTTGGGTGTCTCTCAGTGCCTGCCATATTGCCTCGTATATAGTAGGTGCTACATAAGTGTTTATTGACTGGGTGGATGAGTGAATATGATTAAGAAGTTGTGGGAGGCAGTGGAAGATGTGGTTTTGTTTGAATGGGGCAGCACACGTTTTGCCTGGGATGCATGGGCTTCAAGTTTGCCCAGACAGAACTCCCAGACCAGTTGCAAATTGGACCACGACTCTATCTAGAGATCTGTACTAAAAGCGGTGGCACCAGGGGCGCCTGGCTGGCTTAGTTAGGTGAGCATGCGACTCTTGATCTTGAGGTCATGAATTCAAGCCCTGCACTGGGTGCAGAGATTATTTAAATAAACAAATACTTTGTCTTTAATCTTAAAAAAAAAAAAAAAAAGCAGCGACATTAGACCCTTTTGGATAGAGCACTACCTGAAGACTATGTACCAGCCAGAGTCTTTTTGCTACAAGCAGTACTCACTGGTTCTGGTTAACTGAAGCACCAAAGGGATTTATTGAAATAGTACTGAGCTCAAAGAATCAATAGACAGGCTGGAGAACCAGGTAGGCCTGGAGGGAGGCTGGGGGGCCAGACCCACAGAGGAAACCATGCTATAGGAAAAATGGTGCTTCTGGACCTGGGCCATGTACTGAGGATGGGTGCTGTAGAGCTGACCCAGCCGCCATGGCTGCCACCAGATACCAGGCACCAGAGTGCCACCACTGCCTGCTTCTCTTGCTCCTATCTCTAGAATCACAATCCACGTGGGATTGGCTGATGAGTCATGCCTGGGTCCCAAGCAGTCAGTGATCAGGGAAAACTGGTAACAGAGCCTTTTGGCTTCCATGAGTGAGATGCAGGGCCCTGCCTCGCACAGTGGCCTGCTCTCCAAACTTAACGAAGGCAAGTTGGAGGCTGGGCAATCAGGAAGATGATAAATGTCCACTATGCAGTTGTGTTCTAATAATTTGTAGCGCTAAAGGGAAAGAATTAAAGAGTGCAATCTATATAAAGTGCTGTATAATGCAGCATCTGAGCTGAACTCGTAAAACCAGAGTGGCTATTATACTTATCACCCAACCTTCTATGTTGTTAAAATTTTTTTTAAAGTAAGCTCTACGCCCAATGTGTGGTTTAAACTCATGACCCATGATCAAGAGTTGCATGCTCCACCTACTGAGCCAGTCAGGCGCCCCTTACCCAGCCTTTTACATTTTCACCATCCGGGGCACCTGGGTGACTCAGTCATTTGGGCATCTGACTTCGGCTCAGGTCATGGTCTCCTGGTCCATGAATTTGAATCCCGTGTCAGGCTCTGTGCTGACAGCTCAGAGCCTGGAGCCTGCTTCGGATTCTGTGTCTCCCTCTCTCTCTCTGCCCCTCTCCCACTTGCACTCTGTCTCTGTCTCAAAAATAAACAAACATTAAACAATTTTTTAAAATAAATAAATAAATAAATAAAATTTCATTCATCAAAGAACTTCTTTGTAGCACCAGTATTTTCTTCCCAAACCTTTCCTTCTCTTTCTCTGTGGAATCACTAAAAATTGCACGGCTGAGCAAAGAAAGGTTTAGAAGAGGTAAATTATGTCAAATGTGTACTTAGAACAATAGGGGCAGTGCCATGAACCTAATGAATCTGATTTTTCTGAGAAGTTTTTTTTTTAACTACTTACCTCTTTTAGAGTCTCAGTCTTGAGATCATACCAATTTTTTTTATTCATCTTTGTTAAATCTACCACTCTAATTTCTAGAGTAAGATTAAAAATAGGTGGAGGGACACCTGGGTGGTTCAGTGGGTTAAGTATCCAATTTTGGCTCAAGTCATGATCTTGCGGTTCGGGGGTTCAAGCCCCACATTGGTCTTTGTGCTAATGGCTCAGAGGCTGGAGCCTGCTTCAGATTCTGTCTGTTTGTCTCTCTCTCTTTCTCTCTTTCAAAGATAAACATTTAAAAAATTAATTTAAAAAATAGGTGCAAAAAATAGAGTACTTACTGAGTGCCTAATATATGTCAGAAATTTCTTATGTATGATCTTTGATCCTGACAATCACCTTATATGATTTTCATTTTATTTGCATTTTATAACTAAGGAAACAGAGGCTCAGAAAAATGAACCCATCCAAGGTTACATGGCTTGTAGGTGACAGGTCTGTACCCAGGTCTACCCACTACACCATTCTGTTTCTCGGATGGCTGCTTTCTCCAAAGATTCTCATCACCATTAAAAAAAAAATTCTACTAGTGGGGCGCCTGGGTGGCTCAGTGGAGTAAGCGTCTAACTTCAGCTCAGGTCATGGTCTTATGGTTCGTGAATTTGAGCTCCAGGAATGGGGCTCTGTGCTGGCAGCTCAGAGCCTGGAGCCTGCTTCAGATTCTGCATCTCCCTCTCTCTCTGTTCCTCCTCTGCTCATGCTCTGTCTCTCAAAAATAAATAAATGTTTAAAAAAATTGTTTTAATTCTACTAAATCTAAATGTAATTATTTCTTCTATCTCCAGAGATATTAAATCATCGGAAAGACAAGCCAAGAAATTATTAGTTGCTGTGTCCTTAGCAGAATTAACCTTTTATCACATTAACAGGCCAGTTTAATAACCTTATTACTAACATATAAAAAATTTTATAACAAGAGTGTCTGCTTTATTGAGCCCATATTATCAGCCAGTTACTACGCTAGTTAGCCCTAAAAGATGAATTTAACCATGTTCTTTTTTTTTTATTAATGAGAAACCTGAGTTTTTCAAAGACAGAAACTGGCCAGGGGCCTTACTGCTCTGCTAGGAAGGGGCAGACCTGGGACCACACCCACAGCAGTGGGGACTCCAACGCCTCCTTTGGTCCAGCATGTCACACCCTTTCTGGGCCACTTCTATAATTTGTACTGAGAAACACCACTTAGATCTCTTTATCGTCCCCAAAAACCAGAGACCGCCAGGGAGACCAAGTCACGCATGCAAAAGCAAAGGGCTTTATTATGAGTTTAGGCTCACAGACTTTACTAGCGCAGTGGATCCATGCTGAAAGCCCTGAACAAAGGGGGGGGGGGGGCTTTATGGGCTTGGGAAGGGGGAGTTACAGGAAATTGTGACATAGGTACAGTGATCCAATCATGATTATACAATATTATTGACAGCAGGTTTATCCAATTACAACATTTAGAGTGTTAACCAATTACAGAGTAGACCCAGGGCCCAGGACCTTCACGTAGGGCGTGACTAGCCTTAAGCAATAGGTGATTACCTATAGCTTCTATCTCTAGGCCTGCCCTTAGAAATGTTAAGGGTGTTAGCTGGCCTTTCCTGATTGAGTGTTACAAGGGTGGTCCCTCCTGCCTTGGGCAACGTGTGCCTTTCTATTGTCTAATGATTAGAGTCAGTTTGGTTCAGACCTGCATCCTTACAGTGTCTCTTCTGTTTCTTTCTCCTCCTGGTTTCCAGTGGCTTCCATCAGTGTTCCCAGCTTGTAGGTATAATCACCCTTCTAAAAAATTTTTTTAATGTTTTATTTATTTTTGATACAGAGAGAGACAGAACATGATAGGGGGCGGGGCAGAGAGAGAAGGAGACACAGGACCGGAAGCAGGCTCCAGGCTCTGAGCTGTCAGCACAGAGCCTGAAGCAGGGCTCGAACCCACTAACG
>PJEM01008564.1:0-11015 GCA_004023845.1 Helogale parvula | reverse complement strand
CCTGAGCTCTGTCATAGTCCTTAATGTGTAGAAAGACGTGAAAACTTAGTTTTGAAGTTTAGGAGATACCCTCTAAGTCTACTTTGCCAGAATTCCATCACTGAATAAGTGTGTCAGTTCTAGAAGTTGGCTTTAACACATTATAATCATGATTTTTTAGCCTCTTTTGGGAAACTTGCATTTACCATACCCTGCTCCTTGCATTAGTCAGTACTCATTTCGTTCCAGTGCCAGAAATCCAATTCATCTAGAAATTATAATGTCCGTTAGCAACATCTCCAAAGAAAAGACCATCTTTGCCTATGTGTCTCTTGAAGAGAACAAGCCCTCCTGGGGCACCTAGGTGGCTCAGTCAGTTAAGTGTCCAACTTCAGCTCATGTCATGATCTCACAGTTGTGGTTTCGAGCCCCGCATAGGGCTCTGTACTGAAATCTCAGAGCCTGGAGCCTGCTTCACATTTTGTGTCTTCCTCTCTCTCTCTGCCCCTCCCCCATTTGCATTTTCTCTTTCTCTCTCATAAATAAACATTAAAAATGATGCAACTACACTGTGTTGTCAGAAAATGCAATCACTTCATTATAACTGGATTGAATGGTATACATCAGAGTATGTATGCAGTGTCGGCTGTGGGCAGACCCCACGTGCTGGGAGGCACATATGTCATGCTAAGGAATTTAAACTATGTCTGTAGGCAATGGGAGAGTCACTGAGGAATGGGGACAGCATCATATTATTTGAATTTTGAAAACACCATCTAATGAAAAATGGATCCCAGAAGAATCTAAGGCTGAAGGCTGGGAGACTAGTTTGAAAGTCATGGTATTCAGCCCGGGGGAAAGATGAGAAGGGATGAGGTTAAGGCTGCGGCAGCAGTGAAGTAGAGAAAGAAAAGATACGAGTAAAATGTTCAAGGAATATCCGACGACCTACAGGGTATGAGGGGATGGAGGGCCCCACTTACTCTGAGACTTTTGTCTTGGGCAACTCGGTGCACGGTGGGAACCTTCACTAAAGGAAGGGCATCCTAGAGAAGGAACGGGTTTGGGGCAATGGTTGAGGGAGGGAAGTAATGAGATCATTTCTAAACCAGTGGACCCAGAGCATATCCAAGTGAAGATGTCCAGTGTGTCCAGATGGATGTAAGGTCCTGGGAGAGGGAAATTGGGGTTGATAGTCCAGATTTGGAAGTCACTGGCCAACCTGTTGTATGTTAAGGTGTAAGAGTGAATGAGGTGAGCCTGGGAAAACGGACGGATGTGAAGAAAAGAAGACCAAGGACAAAGACTTGTGAGCATAAGCAAGGGGCAGACAGAGAAAGGGAAGATGGCTAAAAAGCTGGGCTAGGGGCAGTCAGACAACAGGGAGGTGAGCCAGCCTTTTATTAACCTTCCTTACGAACAATTTCTTTCAACGGTTGTGCTTC
Source organism: Helogale parvula (assembly GCA_004023845.1). Lineage (NCBI taxonomy): Eukaryota > Metazoa > Chordata > Mammalia > Carnivora > Herpestidae > Helogale > Helogale parvula. The sequence continues at coordinate 9,591 of PJEM01008564.1, read as the reverse complement.
AGTCTGGTCCCACACCACCAAGTCAAACTGCAGTTAAAATATTTGGCAGGTACTTGGGGCGTCCGGGTGGCTCAGTTGCTTAAGTGTTCGACTTCAGCTCAGGTCATGATCTCGCGGTTCAGTTAGTGGGTTCCAACCCGGCGCCCGGCTCTGTGTTGATAGCTCAGAGGCTGGAGCCTGCTTTGGATTCTGTGTTCCCCATCTCTCTGCTCCTTCCCCACTCATGCTCTCTCTCTCTCTCAAAAATAAACATTAAAACATATTTTTAGAAATATGTGGCTAGTACCCTTTCAAGTATTGTTTGAATTATTTTAATACTTGATTTTCACTTATTGGTTTCTAGATGACAGTCCCCCCAATCCTCCCCCCCCCCCCCGCCCCCTGGTCAATGCAATGCTTTCCTGGAAACTGCACGAGTAAAAAATAGTCTGGTGAGAAAGGGAAACCGCTTCTCCTGCAATATGCATTTCTGTTCTGGAATACAGCCTCAAGGGCTTGTTGCTACACATTTAAGGATCTGCAATTATGTGGCCAAGGGTATAAATAATTTGTAAAACTACAAGTTGATAACATCTTGGTGACGCAGCAATTTCACTTCTGTTTGCTATAGAAATCCACACCTAAATGCACAAAGACACATGCATAAGGTTGCTTATTGTGACCCCCCAAAAAAAAATCAAAGTAGGGGACCAGGGTGGCTTAGTTCGTTGAACGTCCACCTCAGGTCATGATCCTGGGGTTGGGAGATCAAGCCCCACGTGGGGCTCCAGACTGAGTGTGGAGCCTGCTTAAGATTCTCTCCTTCTCCCCTTGCCCTTTCCTTGCTTGCACTCTCTCTCTCTAAAAAATAAAAAATAAATAAATAAATTTAAGGGGTTCATGGGTGGCTCAGTCAGTTAAGTGACTTCAGCTCAGGTCATGATCTCGTGGTATATGAGTTCAAGCCCTGCGTCGGGCTCTGTGCTGACAGCTCAGAGCCTGGAGTCTGCTTCGGATGCTGGGTCTCCCTCTCTCTCTGCCCCTGCTCCACTCATTCTCTCTCTCTCTCAAAAATAAATACATTAAAAAATAATTTAAAAAATTTTTAAGTTTAAAAAATCAAAGTAAAGAGCTAGAAATAGCCCAAATAACTGTCAGTAGGAAATAGTTAAATAAATTCCAGAGTGTCTACACCATGAACTACTTTGTAGCTAATATAAAAAGAATAAGGTTTATCTATAGACATGGACCTGTAAAGATGTCTGTGTTATAAATATGGTTATAGATGTTGTTATATTAACTGGGGGGAAAAAACAGTTTCAGAGCCATATGCTTAACATGTACATAGGTGAATCTATATAATGCATATATATAATCCATTAGTCATTCAACAGATGCTATTGAGTCGGGCACTGTTCAAGTGTGAATAAGACAGAAAAAGTTCCTGACTCCATGAGCAAATGTGCTAGGGAAGGAGGTTAAGTCAAAAAGAGTAGAAGAATAAATATATAAATTTAGATACTAATACATGCTACGAAAGAAAATAAAGTAGGATAAAGACCTGAGGAGTAGCTAGGTGTGGTGAGGGGGTGTGGGCAAGTGGTTATTTTAAATCAGTTGGTCAGGAACAGTATTTCTCAGGAGAGAACGTCTTAGCAGTGATCTGAATGAAGCATGTGTGTAGAGAAAGAGATTTATTTTAAGGAACTGATTCCTGTGATTGTAGAAGCTTAGTAAGACCGAACTCTGCAGCGTAGGCGGCAGGCTGGGGACCCAGGGCAGAGTCACAGTTTGAAACCAAAGCTGTGATAGGGCTCAGTCAGTTAAGTGTCCGACTTGGGCTCAGGTCATGATCTCACAGTTCATGGGTTTGAGCCCCGCATCAGGCTCTGTGCTGACAGCTAGCTCAGAGCCTGGAGCCTGTCTTCAGATTCTGTGTCTGCCTCTCCCCTACTCATGCTCTCTCTCTCTCTCTCTCTCAAAAATAAAATATTAAAAAAAAATTTTTTTAAAGAAACCGAAGGCTGTCTGCTGACAGAATTCCTTCTTAATGTAACTGGGTCCATCTCTGTTCTATGAAGGCCTTCAGTTCATTGGGTGAGGCCCGCCCACATCGAGGAGGACATTCTGCTTTATTCAAAGGTCACCTATTTAAATGTTAGTCTTATGTGGAAAACACCTTCACCAAACATCCGGGCACCATGGCCCAGCCCGCGGAGTGGACACTTACAATTAACCATCACTGGGGCGCCTGGCGGCTCAGTCAGTCAAGCGTTGGACGACTGATTTTGGCTCGGGTTGTGATCTCACAGTTTGGGAGTTCCAGCTCTGTGCTGCTGGTGCAGAGCCTGTTTAGGATTCTCTCTCTCCCTCTCTCTCTGTCCCTCCCCTGCCTCAAAATAAATAAATAAACAAAAAAAATTAAGCATCGTAAGTCCATGGCTCATCCACTTGGTACCCATCTGCGTCTCCTTAAACCATACTTAGTCTCTGAATAGACAATAACAAGGTCACATTTCCATTGACCAAGATACAACTATCCTGTGTACAACTGAAAACGAAAACACACTCTTTTCCTCCAGAAGAGGATACAAAGTCCTCGGGTAATGTGGACATTCCCCTTAATAACCTGTAACTGCTGTCTGCCATGTGAGAATACAGCAAGACTGCAATCCAGAAGAGGGCTCTCACCAGAACTTGAACATGATGACACCCTAATCTCAGACGCTCAGCTCCCAGAACTGTGAGAAAATCAATTTCTGTTTTTTAAGCCACCCAGTCTATAGTATTTTTGTTATTTATTACTCGGTATTTGTTACTATGGTATATTTGTTTTCTTCCCTTTCTTTTTTAAATTTTTTTCTAATGTTTTATTTATTTATTTATTTATTTTGAGAGAGAGAGAGAGAGAGAGACGGTGATGAGGGGAGGGTCAGAGAGAGAAGGAGACACAGAATCCAAAGCAGGCTCCAGGCTCTGAGCTGTCAGCACAGAGCCCAATGCGGGGCTCGAACACATGAACCATGAGATCATGACCTGAGCCAAAGCCGGATGCTCAACTGACTAAGCCACCCAGGCATCTTTCTTCCCTTTCTTATCCCCTTATCAGGTAACATAAGATGCACTGACTTTATATTGTCGTATTCAAGTATTGTTAATAAAAATGCAATGTTTGATCTTGTTCAGAAAGCACTGTGGGTTTGCTCAAACTCCTGACAATTGTTAAGCTCTTCACATGTTATTCTACGTTCCCTGACTCCTGCTCTTTCCTGGACATTTAAGAGTTGACTGTTCTGACCCCACTAGGTAATTCTGGTCATGCATTATGTTAGGCTACGATGTCGGCTAAAGTAACAGAAAATGACTAAATCCACAAGGTGGCAGTATTGTATAACTATTGAAAACCATGAGGCACCATGGGCTCTGCACATACCCTTCTGTGGCATATTCTGTGATCTATTAAATGGATATCCGTTATTGTAACTTCACTTAATCTTGAAATAAATAAGCAGGGTGTTTTGGACCTTCCCAGGGTGTTTTACAGTTCTGAGATGCTTAGACTGGAGGGAAGAAAAGCAGGATTTTTGAAATCAGAAAAGTCTCAGTTCAAGTACAAGATAAACCCCTGGCTTACATAATGCACTTTGGCAAGTTAACTGAGATCTTTGTGCTCAGCTACTCTATGTAAAAATGTAAAACGGGGTGCATGGGTGGCTCAGTTGGTTAACCTTCCAATCTTGATTTCAGCTCAGGTCATGATCCCCTGGGGTTGTGAGTTCAAGACCCGCAGCAGACTATACACTATTCATAGACTGCTTGGGATTCTCTCTCTCTCTCCCTTTCTCTCTGCCCCTTAGCTGCTCAAGTTCCTTCTCTCTCAAATTAAACAAACTTTAAAAAATAAAAATAAAAATTTAAAACAGTGGGGGCACCTGGCTGGCTCAGTTGGTAAAGCATGTGACTCTTGATCTCAGGGTCCTTAGTTCGAGCCCCATATTGGGCATAGAACTTACTTTAAAAAAATTTAAAATTTAGGGGCACCTGGCTGACTCAGTTAATTGAGCATCTGACTCTTGGTTTCAGCTCAGGACATGATCTCGTGGGTCATTAGTTTGAGCCCCGTGTCAGGCTCCATGCTGTCAGCAGGGAGAATGTTTGGGATTCTCTCTCTCTGCCTCTCCCCTTTTCACACAAGTGCGCGCACAAGCACTCTCTCTCTCTCACACACAAAATAAATAAATAAGTCTTTAAGAAAAACAACCTCATGCAAAATGTTTAAAAAATAAAAAATAAAAATTTAATACAATGAAATTACTTTCCCCATGAAATCGTTTTTTATGACATAAGATAACACAGATAAGAATACTACTGTATAAAATTTCTTATAAATATTAAATGTAATTATTATCTTAGCGTTGGAAAATCAATCAGGGTAGATGTCATCTGAAAACTCAATATCTTCAAGTTGATTAGAAGAAAGGTTCTGAGGCATTTAGAATAGCCTAGAGTACCTGACTTCTGTTTCCTGTGACACATCTTAGCCTATGGTGACCTTGTCAGAAGTAATCATCTACATAAAGGGATCAGATGTGGTGCTGTCACAGTTACTACACTTCTCTTATTTTGGGCTTTGGACCATAACTGTGAAGTTCCTATTTCAGCTGAGAGCCTATCTTTTTTCCACCAGGAAGGTTAGAAAAAGTCACCTCTGGCTTGAATTACCTAATAATAAGAGCAGCAGGGTATATTTGTATGAGGTTTATGGCTTAAACAAAGTGCTTTTTACATATCCTATTTCAATGAGGGCAGAAGCTATGGCAATCAATGATACAGTGTGAGACAAGAAAATATAAGCTAGGAAGGTCAATAGGATTTGAAATTCTTTTTTTAAGTTTATTTAATAATTTTGGGAGGGGTGGCAAAGGGGCAGAAACAGAGGGAGAGAGAATCCCAAGACTGTGAGATCACGACCCGAGTGAAAATGGAGAGTCGGACACTTAACCAACTGAGCCACCCAGGCGCCCCAGGATTTGAAATTCAAAAAAAAAGGGAAAACATAAAATATTTGAGTCTCAGTTGGAAGAGCATATGGTGGTTGATCTCAGGGGTGTGAGCTGGAGCCCCATGTTAGGTTAAACAAATAACCAAACAAACTTAAACACACACACACACACACACACACACACACACACACATACACACATATATATGTCTCATGTAGGTTAGAAGGAGGCAGAAGGTGAGTAGAAAGGGTCTTATATCTAGCATGTATCTAGCATAGAGAACACGGAAAAGAAGCAGTCATAGGAGTTCAGATCAGATTCAGGGTCCAACAGGAAGTAAGGAGGGGCTGGAAAGTCTGGTAGATAGCTAAGATTTAAATAGGTCAGTTGGCTTGAGAATCTGAAAAGGAAAGAGGCAGAAGAAATTAACACTGGCTAGGCAGGAATAAACAGTGTTGCCTAAGAGGAATCGCTGGTGGGGACAGGAGGATGGAGGTAAATAACTGAGATCAGGTAGCCAGGATCAAGGAATCAGCCAGAGAGCCAGGGACTACTGAGCATGGAGGAGATGAGTGTCAGCCCTCAAAAGCTTGGGAGTTTGGGCTCAGCTGGAAGTCAGAGCCCAGACCCAAGCTACAGAACTTCAACACTGAGAGATCAATTGAGCGGCAGATGGCCTGGGCCGGCCAGCTCGAGGGGGGTGATTTAAGTCAAACTTAGATCCACTGAGGTGGTGATGGCTAACTGCTCCCTGCTTAGATGTAAAGCAGGCCCCAAGGTCTGGACAGGACATACTAACTGTGAGAGTGAACAGGCATACATCACAGAACGGTGGTTTTGATCGAGAGGAGTTCTCAAAGGCGGGTGGTGTTGGATAAGTCACCATCTCTCCAGAGCCTCACCTTCCGCACACACAAGATGAATGTAACAACAGATGCTCCAATACAGATCATGAAAAGCACGAGTTAACGCATCACCAAACACTTGATGAACTGTAAAGGGCTATGTAAATATAATCTGACTTGTCTAGCTTTGTGGATTAGGGACCTACAATCCAGAGTTCTTTTTTAGCCCCGGGCTCTGCTCACCACAGAAAGATTTTTCGTGGCAGCCCTGGGTGTGACCAGGATCAAATGGAGCAGCTACTGCCATTTTCTGTGATCGGTATCAGGACTTCCTGGCATTAGCGCGGGCAGCTGAGAGTTAACAGGATGTGTTTCAGGACCGCTCTCCTCAGGAATGGCAACTCAAGCATCTTCCAAATTTAGTCTCACAAAGAAGAGTAGATTACTATAGTGAGTAATAATGAGTCACTGGGAGCACAGTTTCATGCCCTTGCTGATGAACAATGCAGAGGAAGAGAAGAGGGGCTGAGGAAAGGAAGGGACACACAAATGGCAGAAAACTCCACAGCACAAAATTCTTCCAAACAAAAATGGCCAATGCAAAATATCCCCGAATGTGATGCATAACAGCATGTTTCCAGGAATTAAGAGAAAATTTAAAATAGAATTTGGTTATCTAAATATTGCCAGGTCAGACCAAGTGACCCAAACAATACAACTCGGCTATGAGGGGGAACACAGAGGAAATTCAGCTATTTCATCATTTCAAGTTCTGCTGTTAGGATGGTTTTCTATGAGTACAAGGAACATCATCGATTTGAATTTCCTCCCTGTCAGGACATCTCTCTGGCATTTAAATATGACACTGCAGAATGTTCATTGCACACAAATGAGTTAAAGCCTCAGGCATTATTTCAAAGCAATCGAGAGGAAGGGGAGGGGCTAGTGGAAGCAGTATTTTAAGAAGACAGGAAACAAGCTTTGCTTGATTTTCCCTGTTGAATCCCATTCCTTGCCAAGAATAAGACTGTGTTGAAGAGTAAAATCATTTCATGATTTCCTTCTATGAGAATCTAAGCAAGGTTTTTTTCAGACGAAATAATAAAAAACTGACAGAGGTCATTTCTCTGAGGCCCCTCCCCCACCTCTAGGAAGAGCTATATCCAAACCCAAGATTCAATTACTGCCTTTCTTAAAATACTTTAGAAAGAAGATATTTCCCAGTCTGTGATTTGGGAGTCTCCTCTAATTTCTAACTACTGTGTATATCTATTGCTGTGTTTCACTGTTAGAGAATCTGATTTTCCTGATGTGTTAAGGAGCACAGGTAAGGACCTGCCCAGTAGAATTTTATCTATTATCTGAATTTTAAGAAGTTGTAAAAGAGAAAGACTATATTTATTTCCTTTTTCTACTTCAAAACATAGAAGTCATTTTCAGTATATAGCAAATGCATAAAGCTAGAAAGCACTTTAGAATCTGACCTCCCTTTTCGAAAATAGTTAAGGTAGAGTCACAACTAAATTTCAGATTTTAATAACTACTTAGGGCAGGATACATTTCCTCACATCATTTAACCTAGTCATCAAATACCCAAATAAAAGGGTACTTTTGTTTCTCCCCTCCCACCCCAAGTGTTTTAATAACATTTTGTTCATTTTTTTATTTTAAAAAACATTTTTTAAAAAATTTGCGAGAGAGAGAGAGCAAGCCACAAGTGTGAATGAGGGAGAGGGAGGGACAGAATCTCTGCGCCGAGCTCAGAGCCTGATGCAGGACTTGATCCCATGACCCTGGGATCATGACCTCATGGGAAATCAAGAATGGGGTGCTCTACCAACTGAGCCACCCAGGTGCCTTAACTACATTTTAAGAATAAAATTAATTTCCATTGTTCTAGTATTGTTCCCATAGGGTTTTGCTTAAAGTTATGAAAAATTCCAGGTTCTCCATAATCGAAATGTAGATGGCAACAATTTACCTACATAGGTGATAAAGGACACGTTCTCATTTAACAAAATACACTGAGATGCCTAATTCAAGCATTTAAACGTGTCTGTAGTAAACTCTGAGTTAATCTAAGTTTTAGAACACTGGTAAGTTGGATCCCCCCACCCCCATCTCTAAGACTTGGCACACTAATTTGTGTGGGAATACTTGAGCTCATGCAAAATGTGGGAGATCTGAACACATAGGAGATTATTCCGTTTTTCCTCTTTTGTTTACTGCAGTCTTGATTTTGAGAGGCCTTTGACCTCATTCTTTTTTACAGGAAACGAATTGTCCCCCTCCTTCGACTAAATCTAAATATCTGTAGAATGCAATTGCTTCACTGATGGCCAACAAATGTGTCTTGTTAGCTGTGTCCATAATAAGGCCATTTTCAGTTGCATGAGCACATCCTTGTAAACCACAGACTTGCAAAAGTCTTGAGATTTTGAAACGGGTGGGGAAGAGGTTAGAAGAGCTGCAAAGAAATCTTCTAATTAAGTTTATTAGGCTTTACAACAGGTCATCCGGGAAGTACCCCTAACAACCTCTTTTAAGGATAGGCAGAAAAAAAATGAAGATTTAATTGTGAAGATAAATTTAAGAAATGAGAGGATAGTTATGAATATAGGTTTAATCATCACAAACTGTACTGAGACAGAATTAGAAGTGGTTATTCATGATACAAGGATTTATTTTTTTTAGGTTTATTTATTTATTTTGAGAGAGAGAGTGAGCGGGGAGGGACAGAGAGAGAGGGGGAGAGAAAGAATCCCAAGTAGGCTCTGCCCTAACAGCACAGAGCTGCACACAGGACTTGATACCATGAATCACAAGATCATGACCTGAGCTGAAACCAAGAGTCAGACGCTCAACCGTTCGAGCAACCCAGGTGCCCCAATACAGGAGGGGCTTTAAAACTCATAGCATCTCTGGAAATACACCCTAACCAATTAATTTTGGATGGAAGCAAAGATATAGCTACACAAATATTCATGAAAACATTGTTTATACTATAGCAAAAGTTTGGAGATAACCAAAATACTCAGTTGGGTTTTGTCAAGTGTTGTTCCATTAATATAATACATATTTATTGGGGTGCCTGGGTGGTTCAGTCGGTTAAGCGTCTGACTTCAGTTCAGGTCATGATCTCATGGTTCGTGGGTTCGAGCTCCTCATCGGGTTCTGTGCGACAGCTCAGAGCCTGGAGCCTGTTTCAGATTCTCTCTCTCTCTCTCTCTCTCTCTCTCTCTCTCTGCCCGTCTATTGTTCACACTCTGTCTCTCTGTGTCTCAAAAATAAATAAACATTAAAAAATATTTTTAAAATATCATACATATTTATAGGTAATTAAAAATGATTCTTTGGAAGATTATTTAGTGATGTGTTAAAAAACAAAATTTCACTCAGTAAATTTGAAGATCTAATTGGCTTGATTGCATGATTCATAAATTGTGCAGCATCTCATCTAGCAAGTAGAGGGCAGCTAGCTCTGAGTTGTACAAAATGGAAGTTTTTTTATAGGAAGGAGGGCAGGGCAAGAAAATTACAAGCAACAGAAAAGAAAGGATTGTTTTTGGGGCGCCTGGGTGGCTCAGTCAGTTAAGCCTCTGACTTCGGCTCAGGTCAGATCTTACGTTCGTGGGTTCGAGCCCCGCGTCAGGCTCTGTGCTGACAGCTATCTCAGAGCCTGGAGCCTGCTTCCGGTTCTGTGTCTCCCTCTCTCTCTGCCCCTCCCCCTCTCATGCTCTGTCTCTCTCTGTATCAAAAATAAA